>JANJGN010002846.1:0-30000 GCA_026770705.1 Isurus oxyrinchus
TCCCTCTCTCTCAATCTCTCTCACCATCTCTCTCTCTGTCTCCCTCTCTCTCAATCTCTCTCACCATCTACCTCTGTATCCCTCTCTCTCCATCTCTCTCACCATCTCTCTCTCTGTCTCTCTCTCTCTCAATCCCTCTCACCATCTCTCTCTGTATCCCTCTCTCTCAATCTTTCTCACCATCTCTCTCTCTCTGTCTCCCTCTCTCCTTCTCTCTCACGATCTCACTCTCTGTCTCCCTCTCTCATTCTCTCTCACCATCTCTCTCTCTGTCTCCCTCTCTCTCAATGTCACTCACCATCTCTCTCTCTGTCTAACTCTCTCTCAATGTTACTCACCATCTCTCTCTGTCTCCCTCTCTCTCAATCTATCTCACCATCTCTCTCTCAGTCTCCCTCTCTCATTCTCTCTCACCATCTCTCTCTCAGTCTAACTCTCTCTCAATGTCACTCACCATCTCTCTCTGTCTCCCTCTCTCTCAATCTATCTCACCATCTCTCTCTCAGTCTCCCTCTCTCATTCTCTCTCACCATCTCTCTCTCAGTCTCCCTCTCTCATTCTCTCTCACCATCTCTCTCTCTGTCTCCCTCTCTCATTCTCTCTCACCATCTCTCTCTCTGTCTAACTCTCTCTCAATGTCACTCACCATCTCTCTCTGTCTCCCTCTCTCTCAATCTATCTCACCATCTCTCTCTCTGTCTCCCTCTCTCATTCTCTCTCACCATCTCTCTCTGTCTCCCTCTCCCTCAATCTCACTCACCATTTCTCTCTCTGTCTTCCTCTATCTCTCAATCTCTCTCACCATCTCTCTCTCTATCTCCCTCTCTCATTCTCTCTCACCATCTCTCTCTCTGTCTCACTCTCTCTCAATGTCACTCACCATCTCTCAATGTCTCCCTCTCTCTCAATCTATCTCACCATCTCTCTCTCTGTCTCCCTCTCTCTCAATCTCTCTCACCATCTCTCTCTCTGTCTCCCTCTCTCTCAATCTATCTCACCATCTCTCTCTCTGTCTCCCTCTTTCTCAATTTCTCTCACCATCTATCTCTCTGTCTCCCTCTCTCTCATTCTCTCTCACCAACTCTCTCTCTGTCTCCCTCTCTCTCTCTCTCTCACCATCTCTCCCTCTGTCTCCGTCTCTCTCAATCTCTCTCACCATCTCTCTCTCTGTCTCCCTGTCTCTCTATCTCTCTCACCATCTCTCTCTCTGTCTCCCTCTCTCTCAATCTCTCTCACCATCTCTCTCTCTGTCTCCCTCTCTCTCAATCTCTCTCACCATCTCTCTCTCTGTCTCCCTCTCTCTCAATCTCTCTCACCATTTCTCTCTCTGTATCCCTCTCTCTCCATCTCTCTCACCATCTCTCTCTCTGTCTCCCTCTCTCATTCTCTCTCACCATCTCTCTCTCTGTCTCTCTCTCTCTCAATCCCTCTCACCATCTCTCTCTGTATCCCTCTCTATCAATCTATCTCACCATCTCTCTCTCTCTGTCTCCCTCTCTCATTCTCTCTCACCATCTCTCTCTCTGTCTCTCTCTCTCTCAATCCCTCTCACCATCTCTCTCTCTGTCTCCCTCTCTCATTCTCTCTCACCATCTCTCTCTCTGTCTCTCTCTCTCTCAATCCCTCTCACCATCTCTCTCTGTATCCCTCTCTCTCAATCTATCTCACCATCTCTCTCTCTCTGTCTCCCTCTCTCATTATCTCTCACCATCTCTCTCTCTGTCTCCCTCTCTCATTCTCTCTCACCATCTCTCTCTGTCTCCCTCTATCTCTCAATCTCTCTCACCATCTCTCTCTCTATCTCCCTCTCTCATTCTCTCTCACCATCTCTCTCTCTGTCTCACTCTCTCTCAATGTCACTCACCATCTCTCTCTGTCTCCCTCTCTCTCAATCTATCTCACCATCTCTCTCTCTGTCTCCCTCTCTCTCAATCTCTCTCACCATCTCTCTCTCTGTCTCCCTCTCTCTCAATCTATCTCACCATCTCTCTCTCTGTCTCCCTCTCTCTCAATCTCTCTCACCATCTATCTCTCTGTCTCCCTCTCTCTCAATCTCTCTCACCAGCTCTCTCTCTGTCTCCCTCTCTCTCTCTCTCACCATCTCTCCCTCTGTCTCTGTCTCTCTCAATCTCTCTCACCATCTCTCTCTCTGTCTCCCTGTCTCTCTATCTCTCTCACCATCTCTCTCTCTGTCTCCCGCTCTCTCAATCTCTCTCACCATCTCTCTCTCTGTCTCCCTCACTCTCAATCTCTCTCACCATCTCTCTCTCTGTCTCCCTCTCTCTCAATCTCTCTCACCATTTCTCTCTCTGTATCCCTCTCTCTCCATCTCTCTCACCATCTCTCTCTCTGTCTCCCTCTCTCATTCTCTCTCACCATCTCTCTCTCTGTCTCTCTCTCTCTCAATCCCTCTCACCATCTCTCTCTGTATCCCTCTCTCTCAATCTATCTCACCATCTCTCTTTCTCTGTCTCCCTCTCTCATTCTCTCTCACCATCTCTCTCTCTGTCTCTCTCTCTCTCAATCCCTCTCACCATCTCTCTCTCAATCTATCTCACCATCTCTCTCTCTCTGTCTCCCTCTCTCATTCTCTCTCACCATCTCTCTCTCTGTCTCCCTCTCTCATTCTCTCTCACCATCTCTCTCTCTGTCTAACTCTCTCTCAATGTCACTCACCATCTCTCTCTGTCTCCCTCTCTCTCAATCTATCTCACCATCTCTCTCTCTGTCTCCCTCTCTCATTCTCTCTCACCATCTCTCTCTCTGTCTCCCTCTCCCTCAATCTCACTCACCATCTCTCTCTCTGTCTCACTCTCTCTCAATCTCTCTCACCATCTCTCTCTTTCTCTCTCTCTCTCAATCTCTCTCACCATCTCTCTCTCTGTCTCCCTCTCTCAATCTCTCTCACCATCTCTCTCTCTGTCTCTCCCTCTCTCTCAATCTCTCTCACCATCTCTCTCAATCTCTCTCACCATCTCTCTCTGTCTCTCCCTCTCTCTCAATCTCTCTCACCATCTCTCTCTCAATCTCTCTCACCTTCTCTCCCTCTGTCTCCCTCTCTCTCAATCTCTCTCACCATCTCTCTCTCTCTGTCTCCCTCTATCTCAATCTCTCTCACCATCTCTCTCTGTCTCCCTCTCACTCAATCTATCTCACCATCTCTCTCTCTGTCTCCCTCTCTAATTCTCTCTCACCATCTCTCTCTCTGTCTCTCCCTCTCTCTCAATCTCTCTCACCATCTCTCTCTCTGTCTCCCTCTCTCTCAATCTCTCTCGCCTTCTCTCTCTGTCTCCCTCTCTCTCAATCTCCCTCACCATTACTCTCTGTCTCCCTCTCTCTTCCTCTCTCATCATCTCTCTCCCTGTCTCCCTCTCTCATTCTCTCTCACCAACTCTCTCTCTGTCTCCATCTCTCTCAATCTCTCTCACCATCTCTCTCTGCCTCCCTCTCTCTCAATCTATCTCACCATCTGTCTCTCTGTCTCCCTCTCTCTCAATCTCTCTCACCATCTCACTCTCTGTCTCCCTCTCTCTCAATCTCTCTCACCGTCTCTCTTTCTCTCTCTCTATCAATCTCTCTCACCATATCTCTCTCTTTCTCCCTCTCTCAATCTCTCTCACCATCTCTCTCTCTGTCTCTCCCTCTCTCTCAATCTCTCTCACCATCTCTCTCTCTGTCTCTCCCTCTCTCAATCTCGCTCACCATCTCTCTCTCAATCTCTCACACCTTCTCTCTCTCTGTCTCCCTCTCTCTCAGTGTCTCTCACCATCTCTCTCTCTCTCAATCTCTCTCACCATCTCACTCTCTGTCTCCCTCTCTCTCAATCTCTCTCACCGTCTCTCTTTCTCTCTCTCTATCAATCTCTCGCCATCTCTCTCTCTGTCTCCCTCTCTCTCAATCTCTCTCACCATCTCTCTCTGTATCCCTCTCTCTCCATCTCTCTCACCATCTCTCTCTGTCTCCCTCTCTCTCAATCTCTCTCACCATCTCTCTCTCTGTCTCTCTCTCTCTCAATCTCTCCCACCATCTCTCTCTCTCTCAATCTCACTCACCATCTCTCTCTCTGTCTCCCTCTCTCTCAATCTCTCTCACCATCTCTCTCTCTGTCTCTCTCTCTCTCAATCTCTCTCACCGTCTCTCTCTCTCTCTCCCTCTCTCTCAATCTCTCTCACCATCTCTCTCTCTCTGTCTCCCTCTCTCTCAATCTCTCTCACCATCTCTCTCTCTCTGTCTCCCTCTCTCTCAATCTCTCTCACCATCTCTCTCTGTCTCCCTCTCTCTCAATCTCTCTCACAATCTCTCTCTCAGTCTCCCTCGCTCTCAATCTATCTCACCATCTCTCTCTCTGTCTCCCTCTCTCATTCTCTCTCACCATCTCTCTCTCTGTCTTCCTCTCTCATTCTCTCTCACCATCTCTCTCTCCGTCTCTCTCCCTCTCAATCCCTCTCACCATCTCTCTCTGTATCCCTCTCTCTCAATCTATCTCACCATCTCTCTCTCTCTGTCTTCCTCTATCTCTCAATCTCTCTCACCATCTCTCTCTCTGTCTCCCTCTCTCATTCTCTCTCACCATCTCTCTCTCTGTCTCACTCTCTCATTCTCTCTCACCATCTCTCTCTCTGTCTCACTCTCTCTCAATGTCACTCACCATCTCTCTCTGTCTCCCTCTCTCTCAATCTATCTCACCATCTCTCTCTGTCTCCCTCTCTCTCAATCTCTCTCACCATCTCTCTCTCTGTCTCCCTCGCTCTCAATCTATCTCACCATCTCTCTCTCTGTCTCCCTCTCTCATTCTCTCTCACCATCTCTCTCTCTGTCTTCCTCTCTCATTCTCTCTCACCATCTCTCTCTCCGTCTAACTCTCTCTCAATGTCACTCACCATCTCTCTCTCTGTCTCCCTCTCTCTCAATCTCTCTCACCATCTCTCTCTCTGTCTCTCCCTCTCTCTCAATCTCTCTCACAATCTCTCTCTCTGTCTCTCCCTCTCTCTCAATCTCTCCACCATCTCTCTCTCAATCTCTCTCACCATCTCTCTCTGTCTCCCTCTCTCTCAATCTCTCTCGCCATCTCTCTCTCTCAATCTCTCACAATTTCTCTCTGTCTCCCTCTCTTTCAATCTCTCTCACCATCTCCCTCTCTGTCTCACTCTCTCTCATTCTCTCTCACCATCTCTCTCTCTGTCTCTCCCTCTCTCTCAATCTCTCTCACCATCTCTCTCTGTCTCTCCCTCTCTCAATCTCTCTCACCATCTCTCTCTCAATCTCTCTCACCATCTCTCTCTCAATCTCTCTCACCATCTCTCTCTCAATCTCTCTCACCATCTCTCTCTCAATCTCTCTCACCATCTCTCTCTCAATCTCTCTCACCTTCTCTCTCTCTGTCTCCCTCTCTCTCAATCTCTCTCACCATCTCTCTCTCTCTGTCTCCCTCTCTCTCAATCTCTCTCTCCATCTCTCTCTGTCTCCCTCTGTCTCAATCTCTCTCACCATCTCTCTCTGTCTCCCTCTCTCTCAGTGTCTCTCACCATCTCTCTCTCTCTCTCAATCTCTCTCACCATCTCTCTCTCTGTCTCCCTCTCTCTCAATCTCTCTCACCATCTCTCTCTGTCTCCCTCTCTCTCAATCTCTCTCTCCATCTCTCTCAATCTCTCGCACCATCTCTCTCTCTGTCTTTCCCTCTCTCTCAATCTCTCTCACCATCTCTCTCTCAATCTCTCTCACCTTCTCTCCCTCTGTCTCCCTCTCTCTCAATCTCTCTCACCATCTCTCTCTGTCTCCCTCTCACTCAATCTATCTCACCATCTCTCTCTCTGTCTCCCTCTCTAATTCTCTCTCACCATCTCTCTCTCTGTCTCTCCCTCTCTCTCAATCTCTCTCACCATCTATCTCTCTGTCTCTCCCTCTCTCTCAATCTCTCTCACCATCTCTCTAGCTGTCTCCCTCTCTCTCAATCTCCCTCACCATTACTCTCTGTCTCCCTCTCTCTTCCTCTCTCATCATTTCTCTCTCTGTCTCCCTCTCTCATTCTCTCTCACCAACTCTCTCTCTGTCTCACTCTCTCTCAATCTCTCTCACCATCTCTCTCTCTGTCTCCCTGTCTCTCAATCTCTCTCACCATCTCTCTCTCAGTCTCCCTCTCTCTCAATCTCTCTCACCATCTCTCTCAATCTCTCTCACCATCTCTCTCTCTGTGTCTCCCTCTCTCTCAATCTCTCTCACCATCTCTCTCTCAATCTCTCTCACCTTCTCTCCCTCTGTCTCCCTCTCTCTCAATCTCTCTCACCATCTCTCTCTCTCTGTCTCCCTCTCTCTCAATCTCTCTCACCATCTCTCTCTGTCTCCCTCTCACTCAATCTATCTCACCATCTCTCTCTCTGTCTCCCTCTCTAATTCTCTCTCACCATCTCTCTCTCTGTCTCTCCCTCTCTCTCAATCTCTCTCACCATCTCTCTCACTGTCTCCCTCTCTCTCGCCTTCTCTCTCTCTCTCCCTCTCTCTCAATCTCCCTCACCATTACTCTCTGTCTCCCTCTCTCTTCCTCTCTCATCATCTCTCTCTCTGTCTCCCTCTCTCATTCTCTCTCACCAACTCTCTCTCTGTCTCACTCTCTCTCAATCTCTCTCACCATCTCTCTCTGTCTCCCTCTCTCTCCATCTCACTCACCATCTCTCTCTCTGTCTCGATCTCTCTCAATCTCTCTCACCATCTCTCTCTGTCTCCCTCTCTTTCAATCTATCTCACCATCTCTCTCTCTGTCTCCCTCTCTCATTCTCTCTCACCATCTGTCTCTCTGTCTCCCTCTCTCTCAATCTCTCTCACCATCTCACTCTCTGTCTCCCTCTCTCTCAATCTCTCTCACCGTCTCTCTTCCTCTCTCTCTCTCAATCTCTCTCACCATATCTCTCTCTGTCTCCCTCTCTCAATCTCTCTCACCATCTCTCTCTCTGTCTCTCCTTCTCTCTCAATCTCTCTCACCATCTCTCTCTCTGTCTCTCCCTCTCTCAATCTCGCTCACCATCTCTCTCTCAATCTCTCACACCTTCTCTCTCTCTGTCTCCCTCTCTCTCAGTGTCTCTCACCATCTCTCTCTCTCTCAATCTCTCTCACCATCTCTCTCTCTGTCTCCCTCTCTCATTCTCTATCTCCATCTCTCTCTCTGTCTCCCTCTCCCTCAATCTCTCTCACCATGTCTCTCTCTGTCTCCCTCTCTCTCAATCTCTCTCTCTGTCTCCCTCTCTCTCAATCTCTCACCATCTCTCTCTCTGTCTCCCTCTCTCTCCATCTCTCTCACCATCTCTCTCTCTGTCTCCCTCTCTCATTCTCTCTCACCATCTCTCTCTCCGTCTAACTCTCTCTCAATGTCACTCACCATCTCTCTCTCTGTCTCCCTCTCTCTCAATCTCTCTCTCTGTCTCCCTCTCTCTCCATCTCTCTCACCATCTCTCTCTCTGTCTCCCTCTCTCTCAATCTCTCTCACCATCTCTCTCTCTCTGTCTCCCTCTCTCTCAATCTCTCTCACCATCTCTCTCTCTGTCTCCCTCTCTCATTCTCTCTCACCATCTCTCTCTCTGTCTCCCTCTCTCATTCTCTCTCACCATCTCTCTCTCTGTCTCCCTCTCTCATTCTCTCTCACCATCTCTCTCTCCGTCTAACTCTCTCTCAATGTCACTCACCATCTCTCTCTCTGTCTCTCTCTCTCTCAATCTCTCTCCCCATCTCTCTCTCTGTCTCCCTCTCTCTCAATCTCTCTCACCATCTCTCTCTGTCTCCCTCTCTCTCAATCTCTCTCACCATCTCTCTCTCTGTCTCCCTCTCTCTCAATCTCTCACAATTTCTCTCTGTCTCCCTCTCTCTCAATCTCTCTCACCATCTCTCTCTCTGTCTCACTCTCTCTCATTCTCTCTCACCATCTCTCTCTCTGTCTCTCCCTCTCTCAATCTCTCTCACCATCTCTCTCTCAATCTCTCTCACCTTCTCTCTCTCTGTCTCCCTCTCTCTCAATCTCTCTCACCATCTCTCTCTCTGTCTCCCTCTCTCTCAATCTCTCTCACCATCTCTCTCTCTCTGTCTCCCTCTCTCTCAATCTCTCTCACCATCTCTCTCTCTGTCTCCCTCTCTCTCAATCTCTCTCACCATCTCTCTCTGTCTCCCTCTCTCTCAATCTCTCTCACCATCTCTCTCTCTGTCTCCCTCTCTCTCAATCTCTCTCACCATCTCTCTCTCTGTCTCCCTCTCTCTCAATCTCTCTCACCATCTCTCTCTCTGTCTTCCTCTCTCTCAATCTCTCTCACCATCTCTCTCTCTGTCTCGCTCTCTCTCCATCTCTCTCTCTGTCTGCCTCTCTCTCCATCTCTCTCGCCTTCTCTCTCTGTCTCCCTCTCTCTCCATCTCTCTCGCCTTCTCTCTGTCTCTGTTTCACTCTCTCCGTCTCTCACTTTGTCTGAATTTCTCTCCCTCACTCTCTCTCTCTCTCTCCCTTTTCTCTGTCTGTATCTTTCCCTCTTTCCGTATCTGTCTCTCTCTCTGTCTCTCTCTCTCTCCGACAGGCATGTGATTAGCGGCCACATCGAAGGTGACTCCGGAAGATAAGAGCACGTGGTGTAGGGGGTAACATATTAGCTTGGGTAGAGGATCGGGCAGCTAACAGGGAGCAGCGAGTAGGGGTAAATGGGTTTATCTCCGGTTGGCACGATGTGATGAGCGGAGAGCCTCAGTGCTCAGTGCTGGGACCTCAACGATTCACCATTTATATGAGTGACTTGGATGAGGGCAGCGAATGTGTGGTCACTAAATCTGCCAATGACAGCAGGATAGGTGGGAAAGTAAGTCATCAACAGGAGATAGAGGGTGTATGGACCTGCAGATCAGGAGGAGGACCTGCACTCTGTGTGCACACCGCCCCCTGGAGATCAGGAGGAGGAGCCGCACTCTGTGTACACACCGCCCCCTGGAGATCAGGAGGAGGACCTGCACTCTGTGTGCACACCGCCCCCTGGAGATCAGGAGGAGGAACCGCACTCTGTGTACACACCGCCCCCTGGAGATCAGGAGGAGGAGCTGCACTCTGTGTGCACACCGCCCCCTGGAGATCAGGAGGAGGATCCGCACTCTGTATACACACCGCCCCCTGCAGATCAGGAGGAGGAGCCGCACTCTGTATACACACCGTCCCCTGGAGATCAGGAGGAGGAGCCGCACTCTGTGTACACACCGCCCCCTGGAGATCAGGAGGAGGAGCCGCACCCTGTGTACACACCGCCCCCTGCAGATCAGGAGGAGGATCTGCACTCTGTGTACACAGCGCCCCCTGGAGATCAGGAGGAGGAGCCGCACCCTGTGTACACACCGCCCCCTGGAGATCAGGAGGAGGAGCCGCACTCCGTGTACACAGCGCCCCCTGCAGATCAGGAGGAGGAGCCGCACCCTGTGTACACACCGCCCCCTGGAGATCAGGAGGAGGAGCTGCACTCTGGGTACACACCGCCTCCTGGAGATCAGGAGGAGGAGCTGCACTCTGGGTACACACCGCCCCCTGGAGATCAGGAGGAGGAGCCGCACTCTGTGTACACACCGCCCCCTGCAGATCAGGAGGAGGAGCCGCACTCTGTGTACACACCGCCCCCTGCAGATCAGGAGGAGGAGCCGCACTCTGTATACACACCGCCACCTGGAGATCAGGAGGAGCAGCTGCACTCTGTGTACACACCGCCCCCTGCAGATCAGGAGGAGGAGCAGCACTCTGGGTACACACCGCCCCCTGCAGATCAGGAGGAGCAGCTGCACTCTGTGTACACACCGCCCCCTGCAGATCAGGAGGAGGAGCCGCACTCTGTGTACACACCGCCCCCTGGAGATCAGGAGGAGGAGCCGCACCCTGTGTACACACCGCCCCCTGCAGATTAGGAGGAGGAGCCGCACTCTGGGTACACACCGCCCCCTGGAGATCAGGAGGAGGAGCCGCACTCTGTGTACACAGCGCCCCCTGGAGATCAGGAGGAGGAGCCGCACCCTGTGTACACACCGCCCCCTGGAGATCAGGAGGAGGAGCTGCACTCTGTGTACACACCGCCCCCTGGAGATCAGGAGGAGGAGCCGCACTCTCTGTACACACCGCCCCCTGGAGATCAGGAGGAGGAGCCGCGCTCTGTTTACACAGCGCCCTCTGGAGATCAGGAGGAGGAGCCGCACTCTGGGTACACACCGCCCCCTGGAGATCAGGAGGAGGAGCCGCACTCTGTGTACACACCGCCCCCTGGAGATCAGGAGGAGGAACCGCACACTGTGTACACACCGCCCCCTGGAGATCAGGAGGAGGAGCCGCACTCTGGGTACACACCGCCCCCTGGAGATCAGGAGGAGGAGCCGCACTCTGTGTACACACCGCCCCCTGAAGATCAGGAGGAGGAACCGCACACTGTGTACACACCGCCCCCTGGAGATCAGGAGGAGCAGCTGCACTCTGGGTACACAGCGCCCTCTGGAGATCAGGAGGAGGAGCCGCACCCTGTGTACACACCACCCCCTGGAGATCAGGAGGAGGAGCTGCACTCTGTGTACACACCGCCCCCTGGAGATCAGGAGGAGGAGCCGCACATCTGTGTACACACCGCCCCCTGGAGATCAGGAGGAGGAGCCGCACTCTGTGTACACACCGCCCCCTGGAGATCAGGAGGAGGAGCCGCTTGCTGTGTACACACCGCCACCTGGAGATCAGGAGGAGGAGCCGCACTCTGTGTACACACCGCCCCCTGGAGATCAGGAGGAGGAGCCGCACTCTGTGCGCACACCACGCCCTGGAGATCAGGAGGAGGAGCTGCACTCTGTGTACACACCGCCACCTGGAGATCAGGAGGAGGAGCCGCACTCTGTGTACACACCGCCCCCTGCAGATCAGGAGGAGGAGCCGCACTCTGTATACACACCGCCCCCTGGAGATCAGGAGGAGGAGCCGCACTCTGTGCGCACACCACGCCCTGGAGATCAGGAGGAGGAGCTGCACTCTGTGTGCACACCGCCCCCTGGAGATCAGGAGGAGGAGCCGCACTCTGTGTACACACCGCCCCCTGGAGATCAGGAGGAGGAAACGCACACTGTGTACACAGCGCCCTCTGGAGATCAGGAGGAGGAAACGCACACTGTGTACACACCGCCCCCTGGAGATCAGGAGGAGGTACCGCACACTGTGTACACACCGCCCCCTGGAGATCAGGAGGAGGAGCAGCACTCTGGGTACACACCGCCCCCTGCAGATCAGGAGGAGGAGCCGCACTCTGTGTACACAGCGCCCCCTGGAGATCAGGAGGAGGAGCCGCACCCTGTGTACACACCGCCCCCTGGAGATCAGGAGGAGGAGCTGCACTCTGGGTACACACCGCCTCCTGGAGATCAGGAGGAGGAGCTGCACTCTGTGTACACACCGCCCCCTGGAGATCAGGAGGAGGAGCCGCACTCTGTGTACACACCGCCCCCTGGAGATCAGGAGGAGGAGCCTCACTCTGTGTACACACCGCCCCCTGCAGATCAGGAGGAGGAGCCGCACTCTGTGTAAACAGCGCCCCCTGGAGATCAGGAGGAGGAGCTGCACTGTGTGTACACACCGCCCCCTGGAGATCAGGAGGAGGAGCCGCACTCTGGGTACACACCGACCCTGGAGATCAGGAGGAGGAGCCGCACTCTGTTCCCTATTAAATTCATTGTTGAGCCTCTTCCAAAACGACGCAGAAAAACATTGCCATGTGAGAAGGGTTTTAATAATGAAAACCATCAATAAAACTTGCCTGTTTTACAGCTTTTCCTTCAAAAATTGAAACAACCTCTTTCATTCTCGTTTCTGAAACGCACTCGTAAAATGCAATCAGATGTAAGGACTTGGTCATGCAGTGCGGTCTGCAAAGGGGGAGATGTAAAGCGATTTCATCACATTTTCCATCCCTAAATCCTGCCCAACTTGCGGCCCAACCTCCCCCACCCCCTCTCTCCCACTCCCATTCGGGTTCGGTGTCCCAGTCTCTCTCCAGGAACAATATGTCTCAACATCAGCGGCCGCCACACAGGGCAGGGCCCTTTTCTCACAGATGAAACGGAGGGACCCAAGACAACTGACATCATCCCAGCCGGCTGTCTTGATAAAGGCGCAGCTCCCATCACTGCTCGGTTCACCCCGAGCCCACCGAGGAAAACTGGGAATTGGGGAAATAGAAAAATAACAATGAAAATCCGACACATTCCTGCAACAGAATCAACAAGACTCCTACAGCCCTGTACAAATCCCCAACTAATCCCAATGTCCCACTCTCTCCCCATAGCCCTGTATCAATCCCAAACTAATCCCACTGTCCCGCTCTCTCCCCATAGCCCTGTATCAATCCCCAAACTAATCCCAATGTCCCACTCTCTCCCCATAGCCCTGTATCAATCCCCAAACTAATCCCGCTGTCCCACTCTCACCCCATAGCCCTGTATCAATCCCCAAACTAATCCCACTATCCCCCTCTCTCCCCAGAGCCCTGTATCAATCCCCAAACTAATCCCACTGTCCTGCTCTCTCCCCATAGCCCTGTATCAATCCCCAAACTAATCCCACTGTCCCGCTCTCTCCGCATAGCCCAGTATCAATCCCCAAACTAATCCCACTGTCCCGCTCTCTCCCCATAACCCAGTATCAATCCCCAAACTAATCCCACTGTCCCGCTCTCTCCCCATAGCCCTGTATCAATCCCCAAACTAATCCCACTGTCCCGCTCTCCCCCCATAGCCCTGTATCAATCCCAAACTAATCCCACTGTCCCACTCTCTCCCCATAGCCCTGTATCAATCCCAAACTAATCCCACTGTCCCACTCTCTCCCCATAGCCCTGTACAAATCCCCAACTAATCCCACTGTCCCACTCTCTCCCCATAGCCCTGTATCAATCCCCAAACTAATCCCACTGTCCTGCTCTCTCCCGATAGCCCGGTATCAATTCCAAACTAATCCCACTGTCCCGCTCTCTCCCCATAGCCCTGTATCAATCCCAAACTAATCCCACTGTCCCACTCTCTCCCCATAGCCCTGTATCAATCCCCAAACTAATCCCACTGTCCTGCTCTCTCCACATAGCCCTGTAACAATCCCCAAACTAATCCCACTGTCCCACTCTCTCCCCATAGCCCAGTATCAATCCCAAACTAATCCCACTGTCCCACTCTCTCCCCATTGCCCAGTATCAATCCCAAACTAATCCCACTGTCCCACTCTCTCCCCATAGCCCTGTATCAATCCCCAAACTAATCCCACTGTCCCACTCTCTCCCCATAGACCTGTATCAATCTCCAAACTAATCCCACTGCCCCACTCTCTCCCCATAGCCCTGTATCAATCCCCAAACTATTCCCACTGTCCTGCTCTCTCCCCATAGCCCTGTATCAATCCGCAAACTAATCCCACGGTCCCAATCTCTCCCCACAGCCCTGTATCAATCCCCAAACTAATCCCACTGTCCCGATCTCTCCCCATAGCCCTGTATCAATCCCCAAACTAATCCCACTGTCCCGATCTCTCCCCATCGCCCTGTATCAATCCCCAAACTAATCCCACTGTCCCACTCTATCCCCATAGCCCAGTATCAATCCCAAACTAATCCTACTGCCCCACTCTCTCCCCATAGCCCTGTATCAGTCCCCAAACTATTCCCACTGTCCCACTCTCTCCCCATAGCCCAGTATCAATCCCAAACTAATCCTACTGCCCCACTCTCTCCCCATAGCCCTGTATCAATCCCCAAACTAATCCCACTGTCCCGCTCTCTCCCCATAGCTCTGTATCAATCCCCAAACTAATCCCACTGTCCCACTCTCTCCCCATAGTCCTGTATCAATCCCAAACTAATCCCACTGTCCCACTCTCTCCCCATAGTCCTGTATCAATCCCAAATAATCCCACTGTCCCGCTCTCTCCCCATAGCTCTGTATCAATCCCCAAACTAATCCCACTGCCCCACTCTCTCCCCATAGCCCTGTACAAATCCCCAAACTAATCCCATTGCCCCACTCTCTCCCCATAGCCCTGTACAAATCCCCAAACTAATCCCACTGTCCCACTCTCTCCCCATAGCTCTGTATCAATCCCCAAACTAATCCCTCTGTCCCGCTCTCTCCCCATAGCCCTGTATCAATCCGCAAACTAATCCCACTGTCCCACTCTCTCCCCATAGCCCTGTATCAATCCCCATACTAATCCCACTGTCCCAATCTCTCCCCACAGCCCTGTATCAATCCCCAAACTATTCCCACTGTCCCACTCTCTCCCCATAGCCCTGCATCAATCCCCAAACTAATCCCACTGTCCCACTCTCTCCCCATAGCCCTGTATCAATCCCCAAACTAATCCCACTGTCCTGATCTCTCCCCATAGCCCTGGATCAATCCCCAAACTATTCCCACTGTCCCACTCTCTCCCCATAGCCCAGTATCAATCCCAAACTAATCCTACTGCCCCACTCTCTCCCCATAGCCCTGTATCAATCCCAAACTAATCCCACTGTCCCGCTCTCTCCCCATAGCCCTGTATCAATCCCCAAACTAATCCCACTGTCCTGCTCTCTCCCCATAGCCCTGTATCAATCCCCAAACTAATCCCACCGTCCCACTCTCTCCCCATAGCCCTGTATCAATCCCCAAACTAATCCCACCGTCCCACTCTCTCCCCATAGCCCTGTATCAATCCCCAAACTAGTCCCACTGTGTCACTCTCTCCCCATAGCCCTGTATCAATCCCCAACTCATCCCACTGTCCCACTCTCTACCCATAGCCCTGTATCAATCCCCAAACTAATCCCACTGTCCCGCTGTCTCCCCATAGCCCTGTATCAATCCCAAACTAATCCCACTGTCCCACTCTCTCCCCATAGCCCTGTATCAATCCCAAACTAATCCCACTGTCCCGCTGTCTCCCCATAGCCCTGTATCAATCCCAAACTAATCCCACTGTCCCACTCTCTCCCCATAGTCCTGTATCAATCCCCAAACTAATCCCACTGTCCCACTCTCTCCTCATAGCCCTGTATCAATCCCCAACTAATCCCACTGTCCCGCTCTCTCCCCATCGCCCTGTATCAATCCCCAAACTAATCCCACTGTCCCGTCTCTCCCCATAGCCCTGTATCAATCCCCAAACTAATCCCACTGTCCCGCTCTCACCCCATAGCACTGTATCAATCCCCAACTAATCCCACTGTCCCGCTCTCTCCCCATAGCCCTGTATCAATCCCAAACTAATCCCACTGTCCCGCTCTCACCCCATAGCCCTGTATCAATCGCCAACTAATCCCACTGCCCCGCTCTCTCCCCATAGCCCTGTATCAATCCGCAAACTAATCCCACTGTCCCGCTCTCTCCCCATAGCCCTGTATCAATCCGCAAACTAATCCCACTGTCCCACTCTCTCCCCAAAGCCCTGTATCAATCCCCAAACTAATCCCACTGTCCCACTCTCTCCCCATAGCCCTGTATCAATCCCCAACTAATCCAACTATCCCACTCGCTCCCCATAGCCCTGTATCAATCCCCAACTAATCCCACTATCCCACTCTCTCCCCATAGCCCTGTATCAATCCCCAAACTAATCCCACTGTCCCACTCTCTCCCCATAGCCCTGTATCAATCCCCAAACTAATTCCACTGTTCCGCTCTCACCCCATAGCCCTGTATCAATCCCCAACTAATCCCACTGTCCCGCTCTCTCCCCATAGCCCTGTATCAATCCCCAAACTAATCCCACTGTCCCACTCTCTCCCCATTGCCCTGTATCAATACCAAACTAATCCCACTGTCCCACTCTCTCCCCATAGCCCTGTATCAATCCCCAAACTCATCCCACTGTCCCACTCTCTCCCCATAGCCCTGTATCAATCCCCAAACTAATCCCATTGTCCCGCTCTCTCCCCATAGCCCTGTATCAATCCCAAACTAATCCCACTGTCCTGCTCTCACCCCATAGCCCTGTATCAATCCCAAACTAATCCCACTGTCCCACTCTCTCCCCATAGCCCTGTATCAATCCCCAAACTAATCCCACTGTCCCACTCTCTCCCCATAGCCCTGTATTAATCCCCAACTAATCCCACTGACCCGCTCTCTCCCCATAGCCCTGTATCAATCCCCAACTAATCCCACTGTCCTGCTCTCTCCCCATAGCCCTGTATAAATCCCCAAACTAATCCCACTGTCCCACTCTCTCCCCATAGCCCTGTATCAATCCCCAAACTAATCCCACTGTCCCACTCTCTCCCCATAGCCCTGTATTAATCCCCAACTAATCCCACTGACCCGCTCTCTCCCCATAGCCCTGTATCAATCCCCAACTAATCCCACTGTCCTGCTCTCTCCCCATAGCCCTGTATAAATCCCCAAACTAATCCCACTGTCCCGCTCTCACCCCATAGACATGTATCAATCCCCAAACTAATCCCACTGCCCCACTCGCTCCCCATAGCCCTGTATCAATCCCAAACTAATCCCACTGTCCCACTCCCTCCCCATAGCCCTGTATCAATCCCCAAACTAATCCCACTGCCCCACTCTCTCCCCATAGCCCTGTATCAATCCCAAACTAATCCCACTGTCCCACTCTCTCCCCATAGACCTGTATCAATCCCCAAACTAATCCCACTGTCCCACTCTCTCCCCATAGCCCTGTATCAATCCCAAACTAATCCCACTGTCCCACTCTCTCCCCACAGCCCTGTATCAATCCCAAACTAATCCCACTGACCCCACTCTCCCCATAGCCCTGTATCAATCCCCAAACTAATCCCACTGCCCCGATCTCTCCCCATAGCCCTGTATCAATCCCCAAAATAATCCCACTGTCCCACTCTCTCCCCATAGCCCTGTATCAATCCCCAAACTAATCCCACTGTCCCACTCCCTCCCCACAGCCCTGTATCAATAGCCAAACTAATCCCACTGTCCCACTCTCTCCCCATAGCCCTGTATCACTCCAAAACTAATCCCACTGTCCCGCTCTCTCCACCTAGCCCTGTATCACTCCCCAAATAATCCCACTGCCCCACTCTCTCCCCATAGCCCTGTATCAATCCCTAAACTAATCCCACTGTCCCGCTCTCTCCCCATAGCCCTGTATCACTCCTCAACTAATCCCCCTGTCCCACTCGCTCCCCATAGCCCTGTATCAATCCCAAACTAATCCCACTGTCCCACTCTCTCCCCATAGCCCTGTATCACTCCCCAACTAATCTCACTGTCCCACTCTATCCCCATAGCCCTGTATCAACCCCCAAACTAATCCCACTGCCCCACTCTCTCCCTACAGCCCTGTATCAATCCCGAACTAATCCCACTGTCCCACTCTCTCCCCATAGCCCTGAATCAATCCCCAAACTAATCCCACTGTCCCACTCTCTCCACATAGCCCTGTATCAATCCCCAAACTAATCCCACTGTCCCACTCGCTCCCCATGGCCCTGTATCAATTCCCAAACTAATCCCACTGCCCCACTCTCTCCCCATAGCCCAGTATCAATCCCAAACTAAACCCACTGTCCCACTCTCTCCCCATAGCCCTGTATCAATCCCAATCTAATCCCACTGCCCTAGTGTCTGCCCATAGCCCTGTATCAATACCCAAACTAATCCCACTACCACGCTCTCTCCCCATAGCCCTGTATCAATCCCCAAAATAATCCCACTGTCCCGCTCACTCCCCATAGCCCTGTATCAATCCCCAAACTAATCCCACTGTCCCATTCTCTCCCCATAGCCCTGTATCAATCCCCAAACTAACCCCACTGTCCCCCTCTCTCCCCATAGCACTGTAGCAATCCCCAAACTAATCCCACTGCCCCAGTCACTCCCCATAGCCCTCTATCAATCCCAAACTAATCCCACTGTCCCACTCTCTCCCCATAGCCCTGTATCAATCCCCAACTAATCCCACTGTCCCGATCTCTCCTCATAGCCCTGTATCAATCCCAAACTAATCCCACTGCCCCACTCTCTCCCCATAGCCCTGTATCAATCCCAAACTAATCCCACTGTCACACTACCTCCCCATAATCCTGTATCATCCCCAACTAATTCCACTGCCCCACTCTCACCCATAGTCCTGTATCAATCCCAAACTAATCCCACTGCCCCACTCTCTCCCCATAGCCCTGTATCAATCCCCAAACTAATCCCACTGCCCCGATCTCTCACAATAGCCCTGTATCAATCCCAAACTAATCCCACTGTCCCCCACTCTCCCCATAGCTCTGTATCAATCCCCAAACTAATCCCACTGTCCCACTCTCTCCCCATAGCTCTGTATCAATCCCCAAACTAATCCCACTGCCCCACTCTCTCCCCATAGCCTGTACAAAACCCCAAACTAATCCCACTGTCCCACACTCTCCCCATAGCCCTGTATCAATCCCAAACTAATCCCACTGTCCCGCTCTCTCCCCATAGCCCTGTATCAAACCCCAAAATAATCCCACTGTCCCACTCTCTCCCCATAGCCCTGTATCAATCCCCAAACTAATCCTACTGTCCCACTCTCTCCCCATAGCCCTGTATCAATCCCCAAACTAATCCCACTGTCCTGCCCTCTCCCCATTGCCCTGTATCAATCCCAAACTAATCCTACTGTCCCATTCTCTCCCCATAGCCCTGTATCAATCCGCAAACTAATCCCACTGTCCTGCTCTCTCACCATAGCCCTGTATCAATCCCCAAACTAATCCCACTTTCCCACTCTCTCCCCATAGCTCTGTATCAATCCCAAAATAATCCCACTGTCCCACTCTCTCCCCATAGCCCTGTATCAATCCCCAAACTAATCCCACTGTCCCTCTCTTTCCCCATAGCCCAGTATCAATCCCCAAACTAATCCCACTGTCGCACTCTCTCCCCATAGCCCTGTATCAATCCCCAAACTAGTCCCACTGTCCCGCTCTCTCCCCGTAGCCCTGTATCAATCCCCAAACTAATCCCACTGTCCCACTCTCTCCCCATAGCCCTGTATCAATCCCCAAACTAATCCCACTGTCACACTCTCTCCCCATAGCCCTGTATCAATCCCCAAACTAATCCCACTGTCCCACTCTCTCACCATAGTCCTGTATCAATCCCAAACTAATCCCACTATCCCTCTCTCTCCGCATAGCCCTGTATTAATCCCAAAACTAATCACACTGTCCCGCTCTCTCCCCATAGCCCTGTATCAATACCCAACTAATCCCACTGTCCCACTCTCTCCCCATAGCCCTGTATCAATCCCCAAACTAATCCCACTGTCCACTCTCTCCCCATAGCTCTGTATCAATCCCCAAACTAATCCCACTGTCCCACTCTCTCCCCATAGCCCTGTATCAATCCCCAAACTAATCCCACTGTCCCACTCTCTCCCCATAGCCCTGTATCAATCCCCAAACTAATCCCACTGTCCCACTCTCTCCCCATAGCCCTGTATCAATCCCCAAACTAGTCCAACTGTGTCACTCTCTCCCCATAGCCCTGTATCAATCCCCAAACTAATCCCACTGTCCCGCTGTCTCCCCATAGCCCTGTATCAATCCCAAACTAATCCCACTGTCCCACTCACTCCCCATAGCCCTGTATCAATCCCCAAACTAATCCCACTGCCCCACTCTCTCCCCATAGCCCTGTATCAATCCCCAAACTAATCCCACTGTCCCGATCTCTCCCCATAGCCCTGTATCAATCCCCAAACTATTCCCACTGTCCCACTCTCTCCCCATAGCCCAGTATCAATCCCAAACTAATCCCACTGCCCCACTCTCTCCCCATAGCCCTGTATCAATCCCCAAACTAATCCCACTGTCCCACTCTCTCCCCATAGCCCTGTATCAATCCCCAAACTAATCCCACTGTCCCGATCTCTCCCCATAGCCCTGTATCAAACCCCAAACTAATCCCACTGTCCTGCTCTCTCCCCATAGCTCTGTATCAATCCCCAACTAATCCCACTGTCCCACTCTCTCCCCATTGCCCAGTATCAATCCCAAACTAATCCTACTGCCCCACTCTCTCCCCATAGCCCTGTATCAATCCCCAACTAATCCCACTGTCCCTCTCTCTCCCCATAGCCCTGTATCAATCCCCAAACTAGTCCCACTGTCTCACTCTCTCCCCATAGACCTGTATCAATCCCCAAACTAATTCCACTTCCCACTCTCTCCCCATAGCCCTGTATCAATCCCAAACTAATCCCACTATCCCTCTCTCTCCCCATAGCCCTGTATTAATCCCAAAACTAATCCCACTGTCCCGCTCTCTCCCCATAGCCCTGTATCAATCCCCAAACTAATCCCACTGTCCCACTCTCTCCCCATAGCCCTGTACAAATCCCCAAACTAATCCCACTGTCCCACTCTCTCCCCATAGCCCTGTATCAATCCGCAAACAAATCCCACTGTCCCACTCTCTCCCCATAGCCCTGTACAAATCCCCAAACTAATCCCACTGCCCCACTCTCTCCCCATAGCCCTGTATCAATCCGCAAACTAATCCCACTGTCCCACTCTCTCCCCATAGCCCTGTATCAATCCCCAAACTAATCCCACTGCCCCACTCTCTCCCCATAGCCCTGTATCAATCCCAAACTAATCCCACTGTCCCGCTCTCTCCCCATAGCCCTGTATCAATCCCCAAACTAATCCCACTGCCCCACTCTCTCCCCATAGCCCTGTATCAATCCCAAACTAATCCCACTGTCCCTCTCTCTCCCCATAGCCCTGTATTAATCCCAAAACTAATCCCACTGTCCTGCTCTCTCCCCATAGCCCTGTATCAATCCCCAACTAATCCCACTGTCCCACTCTCTCCCCATAGCCCTGTATCAATCCCCAACTAATCCCACTGTCCTGCTCTCTCCCCATAGCCCTGTATCAATCCCCAACTAATCCCACTGTCCCACTCTCTCCCCATAGCCCTGTATCAATCCCCAACTAATCCCACTGCCCCACTCTCTCCCCGTAGCCCTGTACAAATCCCCAAACTAATCCCACTGCCCCACTCTCTCCACATAGCCCTGTATCAATCCGCAAACAAATCCCATTGTCCCCCTCTCTCCCCATAGCCCTGTATCAATCCCCAAACTAATCCCACTGTCCCACTCTCTCCCCATAGCCCTGTATCAATCCCCAAACTAATCCCACTGTCCCACTCTCTCCCCATAGACCTGTATCAATCCCCAAACTAATCCCACTGCCCCGCTCTCTCCCCATAGCCCTGTATCAATCCCCAAACTAATCCCACTGTCCCGCTGTCTCCCCATAGCCCTGTATCAATCCCAAACTAATCCCACTGTCCCACTCACTCCCCATAGCCCTGTATCAATCCCCAAACTAATCCCACTGCCCCACTCTCTCCCCATAGCCCTGTATCAATCCCCAAACTAATCCCACTGTCCCGATCTCTCCCCATAGCCCTGTATCAATCCCCAAACTATTCCCACTGTCCCACTCTCTCCCCATAGCCCAGTATCAATCCCAAACTAATCCTACTGCCCCACTCTCTCCCCATAGCCCTGTATCAATCCCCAAACTAATCCCACTGTCCCACTCTCTCCCCATAGCCCTGTATCAATCCCCAAACTAATCCCACTGTCCCGATCACTCCCCATAGCCCTGTATCAATCCCCAAACTATTCCCACTGTCCCACTCTCTCCCCATTGCCCAGTATCAATCCCAAACTAATCCTACTGTCCCACTCTCTCCCCATAGCCCTGTATCAATCCCCAAACTAATCCCACTGTCCCCCTCTCTCCCCATAGCCCTGTATCAATCCCAAACTAATCCCACTGTCCCGCTCTCTCCCCATTGCCCTGAATCAATCCCCAAACTAATCCCACTGTCCCGCTCTCTCCCCATAGCCCTGTATCAATCCCCAAACTAGTCCAACTGTGTCACTCTCTCCCCATAGCCCTGTGTCAATCCCCAAACTAATCCCACTTTCCCACTCTCTCCCCATAGCCCTGTATCAATCCCCAACTAATCCCACTGTCCCACTCTCTCCCCATAGCCCTGTATCAATCCCCAAACTAATCCCACTGTCCCGCTGTCTCCCCATAGCCCTGTATCAATCCCAAACTAATCCCACTGTCCCACTCTCTCCCCATAGCCCTGTATCAATCCCAAACTAATCCCACTGTTCCGCTCTCTCCACATAGCCCTGTATCAATCCCAAAACTAATCCCACTGTCCCGTTCTCTCCCCATAGCCCTGTATCAATCCCAAAACTAATCCCACTGTCCCGCTCTCTCCCCATAGCCCTGGATCAATCCCCAAACTAATCCCACTGTCCCACTCTCTCCCCATAGCCCTGTACAAATCCCCAACTAATCCCAGTGTCCCGCTCTCTCCCCATAGCCCTGTATCAATCCCCAAACTAATCCCACTGTCCCACTCTCTCCCCATAGCCCTGTATCAATCCCCAAACTAATCCCACTGTCCCACTCTCTGCTCAAAGCCCTGTTTCAATCCCCAACTGATCCCACTGTCCCGCTCTCTCCCCATCGCCCTGTATCAATCCCCAAACTAATCCCACTGTCCCGCTCTCACCCCATAGCACTGTATCAATCCCCAACTAATCCCACTGTCCCACTCTCTCCCCATAGCCCTGTATCAATCCCCAAACTAATCCCACTGTCCCGCTCTCACCCCATACCCCTGTATCAATCGCCAACTAATCCCACTGCCCCGCTCTCTCCCCATAGCCCTGTATCAATCCCCAACTAATCCAACTATCCCACTCGCTCCCCATAGCCCAGTATCAATCCCCAACTAATCCCACTATCCCACTCTCTCCCCATAGCCCTGTATCAATCCGCAAACTAATCCCACTGTCCCACTCTCTCCCCATCGCCCTGTATCAATCCCCAAACTAATCCCACTGTCCCCTCTCTCCCCATAGCCCTGTATCAATCCCCAAACTAATTCCACTGTCCCGCTCTCACCCCTTAGCCCTGTATCAATCCCCAACTAATCCCACTGTCCAGCTCTGTCCCCATAGCCCTGTATCAATCCCCAAACTAATCCCACTGTCCCACTCTCTCCCCATAGCCCTGTATCAATACCAAACTAATCCCACTGCCCCGCTCTCTCCCCATAGCCCTGTATCAATCCCAAACTAATCCCACTGTCCCCTCTCTCCCCATAGCCCTGTATCAATCCCCAAACTAATTCCACTGTCCCGCTCTCACCCCTTAGCCCTGTTTCAATCCCCAACTAATCCCACTGTCCCGCTCTGTCCCCATAGCCCTGTATCAATCCCCAAACTAATCCCACTGTCCCACTCTCTCCCCATAGCCCTGTATCAATACCAAACTAATCCCACTGTCCCACTCACTCTCCATAGCCCTGTATCAATCCGCAAACTAATCCCACTGTCCTGCTCTCTCCCCAAAGCCCTGTATCAATCCCCAAACTATCCCACTGTCCCACTCTCTCCCCATAGCCCTGTATCAATCCCCAAACTCATCCCACTGTCCCACTCTCTCCCCATAGCCCTGTATCAATCCCCAAACTAATCCCATTGTCCCGCTCTCTCCCCATAGCCCTGTATCAATCCCAAACTAATCCCACTGTCCTGCTCTCACCCCATAGCCCTGTATCAATCCCAAACTAATCCCACTGTCCCGCTCTCACCCCATAGCCCTGTATCAATCCCAAACTAATCCCACTGTCCCACTCTCTCCCCATAGCCCTGTATCAATCCCCAAACTAATCCCACTGTCCCACACTCTCCCCATAGCCCTGTATCAATCCCCAAACTAATCCCACTGTCCCACTCTCTCCCCATAGCCCTGTATCAATCCCCAAACTAATCCCACTGTCCCACTCTCTCCCCATAGCCCTGTATCAATCCCCAAACTAATCCCACTGTCCTGCTCACTCCCCATAGCCCTGTATCAATCCCCAAACTAATCCCACTGTCCCACACTCTCCCCATAGCCCTGTATCAATCCCCAAACTAATCCCACTGTCCCACTCTCTCCCCATAGCCCTGTATCAATCCCCAAACTAATCCCACTGTCCTGCTCACTCCCCATAGCCCTGTATCAATCCCCAAACTAATCCCACTGTCCCACACTCTCCCCATTGCCCTGTATCAATCCCCAAACTAATCCCACTGTCCCGCTCTCTCCCCATAGCCCTGTATCAATCCCAAACCAATCAAACTGTCCCATTCTCTGCCCATAGCCCTGTATCAATCCCCAAACTAATCCCACTGTCCCGCTCTCTCCCCATAGCCCTGTATCAATCCCCAACTAATCCCACTGTCCTGCTCTCTCCCCATAGCCCTGTATAAATCCCCAAACTAATCCCACTGTCCCGCTCTCACCCCATAGACATGTATCAATCCCAAAACTAATCCCACTGCCCCACTCGCTCCCCATAGCCCTGTATCAATCCCAAACTAATCCCACTGTCCCACTCCCTCCCCATAGCCCTGTATCAATCCCCAAACTAATCCCACTGCCCCACTCTCTCCCCATAGCCCTGTATCAATCCCAAACTAATCCCACTGTCCCACTCTCTCCCCATAGCCCTGTATCAATCCCAAACTAATCCCACTGTCCCCACTCTCCCCATAGCCCTGTATCAATCCCCAAACTAATCCCTCTGCCCCGATCTCTCCCCATAGCCCTGTATCAATCCCCAAAATAATCCCACTGTCCCACTCTCTCCCCATAGCCCTGTATCAATCCCCAAACTTATCCCACTGTCCCACTCCCTCCCCACAGCCCTGTATCAATAGCCAAACTAATCCCACTGTCCCACTCTCTCCCCATAGCCCTGTATCACTCCCCAACTAATCCCACTGTCCCGCTCTCTCCACCTAGCCCTGTATCACTCCCCAAATAATCCCACTGTCCCACTCTCTCCCCAAAACCCTGTATCAATCCCCAAACTAATCCCACTGTCCCACTCTCTCCCCAAAACCCTGTATCAATCCCCAAACTAATCCCACTGTCCCGCTCTCTCCCCATAGCCCTGTATCACTCCTCAACTAATCCCCCTGTCCCACTCGCTCCCCATAGCCCTGTATCAATCCGAAACTAATCCCACTGTCCCACTCTCTCCCCATAGCCCTGTATCACTCCCCAACTAATCTCACTGTCCCACTCTATCCCCATAGCCCTGTATCAACCCCCAAACTAATCCCACTGCCCCACTCTCTCCCTACAGCCCTGTATCAATCCCGAACTAATCCCACTGTCCCACTCTCTCCCCATAGCCCTGTATCAATCCCCAAACTAATCCCACTGTCCCACTCTCTCCCCATAGCCCTGTATCAATCCCCAAACTAATCCCACTGTCCCACTCTCTCCCCATGGCCCTGTATCAATTCCCAAACTAATCCCACTGTCCCACTCTCTCCCCATAGCCCTGTATCAATCCCAAACTAATCCCACTGCCCCACTCTCGCCCCATAGCCCTGTATCAATCCCCAAACTAATCCCACTACCACGCTCTCTCCCCATAGCCCTGTATCAATCCCCAAACTAATCCCACTGTCCCACTCTCTCCCCATAGCCCTGTATCAATCCCCAAACTAATCCCACTGTCCCACTCCCTCCCCATAGCCCTGTATCAATCCCAAACTAATCCCACTTCTCCGCTCTCTCCCCATAGCCCTGTATCAATCCCCAAACTAATCCCACTGTCCCGCTCTCTCCCAACAGCCCTGTATCAATCCCAAACTAATCCCACTGTCCCACTCTCTCCCCATAGCCCTGTATCAATCCCCAACTAATCCCACTGTCCCACTCTCTACCCATAGCCCTGTATCAATCCCAAACTAATCCCACTGTCCCGCTCTCTCCCCATAGCCCTGTATCAATCCCCAAACTAATCCCACTGTCCCACTCTTTCCCCATAGCCCTGTATCAATCCCCAAACTAATCCCACTGCCCCAGTGTCTGCCCATAGCCCTGTACCAATCCCCAAACTAATCCCACTGTCCCACTCTCTCCCCATAGCCCTGTATCAATCCCCAAACTAATCCCACTGTCCCACTCTCTCCCCATAGCCCTGTATCAATCCGAAACTAATCCCACTGTCCCACTCTCTCCCCATAGCTCTGTATCAATCCCCAAAATAATGCCACTGTCCCACTCTCTCCCCATAGCCCAGTATCAATCCCCAAAATAATCCCATTGGCCCACTCTCTCCGCATTGCCCTGTATCAATCTCAAACTAATCCCACTATCCCGATCTCTCCCCATAGCCCTGTATCAATCCCCAAACTAATCCCACTGTCCCACTCTCTCCCCATAGCCCTGTATCAATCCCCAAACTAATCCCACTGTCCCACTCTCTCCCCATAGCCCAATATCAATCCCCAAACTAATCCCACTGTCCCACTCTCTCCCCATAGCCCAGTATCAATCCCCAAAATAATCCCACTGTCCCGCTCTCTCCCCATAGCCCTGTATCAATCCCCAAACTAATCCCACTGTCCCACTCTCTCCCCATAGCCCTGTATCAATCCCAAACTAATCCCACTGTCCCGCTCTCTCCACATAGCCCTGTATCAATCCCAAACTAATCCCACTGTCCCACTCTCTCCCCATAGCCCTGTATCAATCCCAAACTAATCCCACTGTCCCACTCTCTCCCCATAGCCCTGTATCAATCCCAATCTAATCCCACTGTCCTGCTCTCTCCCCATAGACGTGTATCAATCCCAAACTAATCCCACTGTCCCGCTCTCTCCTCATAGCCCTGTATCAATCCCAAACTAATCCCCTCGTCCCACTCACTCCCCATAGCCCTGTATCAATCCCCAAACTAATCCCACTGCCCCACTCTCTCCCCATAGCCCTGTATCAATACCAAACTAATCCCACTGTCCCACTCTCTCTCCATAGCCCTGTCTCAATCCGCAAACTAATCCCACTGTCCTGCTCTCTCCCCAAAGCCCTGTATCAATCCCCAAACTATCCCACTGTCCCACTCTCTCCCCATAGCCCTGTATCAATCCCCAAACTAATCCCACTGTCCCACTCTCTCCCCATAGCCCTGTATCAATCCCCAAACTAATCCC
Organism: Isurus oxyrinchus; assembly: GCA_026770705.1. Lineage (NCBI taxonomy): Eukaryota > Metazoa > Chordata > Chondrichthyes > Lamniformes > Lamnidae > Isurus > Isurus oxyrinchus. The sequence goes on from JANJGN010002846.1 coordinate 27,056, forward strand.
ATTGTCCCGCTCTCTCCCCATAGCCCTGTATCAATCCCAAACTAATCCCACTGTCCTGCTCTCACCCCATAGCCCTGTATCAATCCCAAACTAATCCCACTGTCCCGCTCTCACCCCATAGCCCTGTATCAATCCCCAAACTAATCCCACTGTCCCACTCTCTCCCCATAGCCCTGTATCAATCCCCAAACTAATCCCACTGTCCTGCTCACTCCCCATAGCCCTGTATAAATCCCCAAACTAATCCCACTGTCCCGCTCTCACCCCATAGCCCTGTATCAATCCCAAACTAATCCCACTGTCCCACTCTCTCCCCATAGCCCTGTATCAATCCCCAAACTAATCCCACTGTCCCACACTCTCCCCATAGCCCTGTATCAATCCCCAAACTAATCCCACTGTCCTGCTCACTCCCCATAGCCCTGTATCAATCCCCAAACTAATCCCACTGTCCCACACTCTCCCCATAGCCCTGTATCAATCCCCAAACTAATCCCACTGTCCCACTCTCTCCCCATAGCCCTGTATCAATCCCCAAACTAATCCCACTGTCCTGCTCACTCCCCATAGCCCTGTATCAATCCCCAAACTAATCCCACTGTCCCACACTCTCCCCATAGCCCTGTATCAATCCCCAAACTAATCCCACTGTCCCGCTCTCTCCCCATAGCCCTGTATCAATCCCAAACTAATCCCACTGTCCCACTCTCTCCCCATAGCCCTGTATCAATCCCAAACTAATCCCACTGTCCCACTCTCTCCCCATAGCCCTGTATCAATCCCAAACTAATCCCACTGTCCCACTCTCTCCCCATAGCCCTGTATCAATCCCAAACTAATCAAACTGTCCCCTTCTCTGCCCATAGCCCTGTATCAATCCCCAAACTAATCCCACTGTCCCGCTCTCTCCCCATAGCCCTGTATCAATCCCCAACTAATCCCACTGTCCTGCTCTCTCCCCATAGCCCTGTATAAATCCCCAAACTAATCCCACTGTCCCACTCTCTCCCCATAGACATGTATCAATCCCAAAACTAATCCCACAGTGCCACTCTCTCCCCATAGCCCTGTATCAATCCCAAACTAATCCCACTGTCCCACTCTCTCCCCATAGCCCTGTATCAATCCCAAACTAATCCCACTGTCCCCACTCTCCCCATAGCCCTGTATCAATCCCCAAACTAATCCCTCTGCCCCGATCTCTCCCCATAGCCCTGTATCAATCCCCAAAATAATCCCACTGTCCCACTCTCTCCCCATAGCCCTGTATCAATCCCCAAACTAATCCCACTGTCCCACTCTCTCCCCATAGCCCTGTATCACTCCCCAACTAATCCCACTGTCCCGCTCTCTCCACCTAGCCCTGTATCACTCCCCAAATAATCCCACTGTCCCACTCTCTCCCCAAAACCCTGTATCAATCCCCAAACTAATCCCACTGTCCCGCTCTCTCCCCATAGCCCTGTATCACTCCTCAACTAATCCCCCTGTCCCACTCGCTCCCCATAGCCCTGTATCAATCCGAAACTAATCCCACTGTCCCACTCTCTCCCCATAGCCCTGTATCACTCCCCAACTAATCTCACTGTCCCACTCTATCCCCATAGCCCTGTATCAACCCCCAAACTAATCCCACTGCCCCACTCTCTCCCTACAGCCCTGTATCAATCCCGAACTAATCCCACTGTCCCACTCTCTCCCCATAGCCCTGTATCAATCCCCAAACTAATCCCACTGTCCCACTCTCTCCCCATGGCCCTGTATCAATTCCCAAACTAATCCCACTGTCCCACTCTCTCCCCATAGCCCTGTATCAATCCCAAACTAATCCCACTGCCCCACTCTCTCCCCATAGCCCAATATCAATCCCCAAACTAATCCCACTGTCCCACTCTCTCCCCATAGCCCTGTATCAATCCCCAAACTAATCCCACTGTCCCACTCTCTCCCCATAGCCCTGTATCAATCCCAAACTAATCCCACTGTCCCACTCTCTCCCCATAGCCCTGTATCAATCCCCAAACTTATCCCACTGTCCCACTCTCTCCCCATAGCCCTGTATCAATCCCAAACTAATCCCACTGTCCCACTCTCTCCCCATAGCCCTGTATCAATCCCAAACTAATCCCACTGTCCCACTCTCTCCCCATAGACCTGTACAAATCCCCAAACTAATCCCACTGTCCCACTCTCTCCCCATAGCCCTGTATCAATCCCAAACTAATCCCACTGTCCCGCTCTCTCCACATAGCCCTGTATCAATCCCCAAACTAATCCCACTGTCCCGCTCTCTCCCCATGGCCCTGTATCAATCCCAAACTAATCCCACTGTCCCACTCTCTCCCCATAGCCCTGTATCAATCCCCAAACTAATCCCACTGTCCCACACTGTCCCCATAGCCCTGTATCAATCCCCAAACTAATCCCACTGTCCCACACTCTCCCCATAGCCCTGTATCACACTCCAAACTAATCCCACTGCCCCAGCTCTCTCCCCATAGCCCTGTATCAATCCCCAAACTAATCCCACTGTCCCGCTCTCTCCCCATAGCCCTGTATCAATCCCAAACTAATCCCACTGTCCCGCTCACTCCCCATAGCCCTGTATCAATCCCCAAACTAATCCCACTGTCCCGCTCTCTCTCCATGTGACGCTGGGACTCACCTCACTGGGGTCCCATCCACCCATTTCCAGTTTCCTTCACTCTCCCGATCTGTGAGTCCGATCCAGTAATACCCACGATTGTTCTCGATAGATTTCTTTACTAAATTCTGCGGCAGATACAATGATGGAATGTGATCAGTTAGTATGACTGCCTTAACTCACATACACACTATGTCACACACACACACACACACACTCTGTCACACACACACTGTCACACACACACACACTCTGTCACACATACACACTCTGTCACACACACTCACCGTCACACAGACAC
>JANJGN010002846.1:35000-37500 GCA_026770705.1 Isurus oxyrinchus
CAGTCACACAAACACACACACTGTCACACACACAGTCACAAACACACACAGACACAGTCACACACTCACTCTGTCACACACACACACACTCTCACTCTGTCACACACACACACTCTCACTCTGTCACACACACACACACACACTCTATCACACATACACACACACAATCTATCACACATACACACTCTCACTCTGTCACACACACACACACTCACTCTGTCACACAAACACACACAATGTCACACACACACACAGACACAGACACACACTCACACACACAGACACAGACACACACTCACACACACAGACACAGACACACACACACTGTCACACACACACACACAGTCACACACACACACACACACAGTCACACACACACACACACAGTCACACACACACACACACTGTCACACACACACACACTGTCACACACACACACACACTGTCACACACACACACTCTGTCACACACACACTCACTGTCACACACACACACTCACTCTGTCGCAAACACACACACTCACTCTGTCACAAACACATACACTCACTCTGTCACACACACACTCACTGTCACACACACACACTCTGTCACACACACACTCACACTCACACACACACACACTCAGCCTGTCACACAAACACACACTCTGTCACACACACACACTCACTGTCACACACACACACAAACACACACACTCTGTCACACACACACACACTCACACACACTCTGCCACACACACACACACTCACACTGTCACACACACACACAAACACACACACTCTGTCACACACACACACACTCACTCTGTCACAAAAAACACATTCACTCACACAAACACACTCACTCACACACACACACTCACTGTCACACACACGCACTCTGTCACACACACATACACTCACCGTCACACACACACACACTATGTCACACACACACACACTCACTCTGTCACAAAAAACACACTCACTCACACACACACACTCACTGTCACACACACGCACTCTGTCACACACACACACACTCACCGTCACACACACACACACTATGTCACACACACACACACTCACCGTCACACACACTATGTCACACACACACACTATGTCACACACACACACTCTGTCACACACACACAGTCACACACACACACTCTGTCACACACACACACACACACACACACTCACCGTCACACACACACACACACTCTGTCACACACACACACTGTCACACACACACTCACTGTCACACACATACACACACAAACACACAGTCACACACACACACATACACACGCACACACTCTGTCACACACACACACACACACTCACCGTCACACACACACACACTCTGTCTCACACACACACACTCTGTCACACACACACACTCTGTCACACACACACACTCTGTCACACACACACACTCTGTCACACACACATACACTCTGTCACACACACACACTCTGTCACACACACACACTCTGTCTCACACACACACACACACACTCACCGTCACACACACACACACACTCTGTCACACACACACACACTGTCACACAAACACTCACTGTCACACACATACACACACAAACACACACAGTCACACACACACACATACACACGCACACACTCTGTCACACACACACACACACTCACCGTCACACACACACACACTCTGTCACACACACACACACACAAACACACACACTCTGTCACACACACACAAACACACACTCACCGTCACACACACACACACTCCATCACACACACACACACTCACCGTCACACACACACACACTCCATCACACACACACACACACACACACACACACACACAAACACTCACCGTCTCACACACACACACACTCTGTCACACACACACACACTGTCACACACACACACACACACACACACACTGTCACACACACACACTCTGTCACACACACACTCACTCTGTCACAAACACACACACTCACTCTGTCACAAACACACACACTCACTCTGTCACAAACACATACACTCACTCTGTCACACACACACTCACTGTCACACACACACACTCTGTCACACACACACTCACACTCACACACACACACACTCAGCCTGTCACACAAACACACACTCTGTCACACACACACACTCACTGTCACACACACACATAAACACACACACTCTGTCACACACACACACACTCACACACACTCTGCCACACACACACACACTCACACTGTCACACACACACACAAACACACACACTCTGTCACACACACACACACTCACTCTGTCACAAAAAACACACTCACTCACACAAACACACTCACTCACACACACACACTCACTGTCACACACACGCACTCTGTCACACACACACACACTCACCGTCACACACACACACACTATGTCACACACACACACACTCACTCTGTCACAAAAAACACACTCACTCACACACACACACTCACTGTCACACACACGCACTCTGTCACACACACACACACTCACCGTCA
>JANJGN010002847.1:0-58008 GCA_026770705.1 Isurus oxyrinchus
TCCGCCCGTCTGCTCCCCGTCTGCCTGTCTCTCCCCCGTCTGCCTGTCTCTCCCCCGTCTGTCTGTCTCTCTCCCCCGTCTGTCTGTCTGTCTCTCTCCCCCGTCTGTCTGTCTGTCTCTCTCCCCCGACTGTCTGTCTGTCTCTCTCCCCCGTCTGTCTGGCTCCCCCTTTCTGTCTGTCCGTATCGCTCCCAGGTCTGTTTGTATGTCACTCTCCCCGCCGTCTGTCTGTCTGTCTCTGTCCCCCGTCTGTCTCTCTCTCTCTCTCCCCGTCTGTCTGTCTCTCTCTCACTCTCCCCCGTCTGTCTGTCTCTCTCCCCCGTCTGTCTGTCTCTCTCCCACTTCTGTCTGTCTCTCTCCCCCCGTCTGTCTCTGTCTCTCTCCCCCCCTTCTCTCTCTCTGTCTGCCTCTGTCCCCCAGTCTGTATGTCTGTCTCTCTCCCCCCGTCTGTCTGTCTGTATCGCTCCCCCGTCTGTTTGTATGTCTCTCTCCCCCGTCTGTCTGTCCCTCTCTTCCCCGTCTGTCTGTCCCTCTCTCCCCCGTCTGTCTGTCTCGCTCCCCCTGTCTGTCTGTCTCGCTCCCCCTGTCTGTCTGTCTCGCTCCCCTTTCTGTTTGTATGTCTCTCTCCCCCTGTCTGTCTGTCTGTCTCTGTACCCCCTGTCTGTGTCTCTCTCTCTCCCCGTCTGTCTCTCTCACTCTCCCCCCGTCTGTATCTCTCTCTCCCCCGTCTGTCTGTCTCTCTCCCCCCCGTCTGTCTGTCTCTCTCCCCCGTCTGTCTGTCTCTCTCCCCCCATCTGTCTCTGTCTCTCTCCTCCCTTCACTCTCTGACTGCCTCTCTCCCCCAGTCTGTCTGTCTGTCTCTCTCCCCCCCGTCTGTCAGTCTGTATCACTCCCCCGTCTGTTTGTATGTCTCTCTCCCGCGTCTGTCTGTCCCTCTCTACCCCATCTGTCTGTCCCTCTCTTCCCCGTCTGTCTGTCCCTCTCTCCCCCGTCTGTCTGTCCCTCTCTCCCCCGTCTGTCTGTCCCTCTCTCCCCCGTCTGTCTGTCCCTCTCCCCCCGTCTGTCTGTCCCTCTCTACCCCGTCTGTCTGTCCCTCTCTCCCCCGTCTGTCTGTCCCTCTCTCCCCCGTCTGTCTTTCCCTCTCTCCCCCGTCTGTCTGTCCTTCTCTCCCCCGTCTGTCTGTCCCTCTCTCCCGGCTGTGTGTCTCTCTCTCCCGTCTGTGTGTCTCTCTCTCCCCCCGCCTGTCTGTCTGTCTCTCTCTCCCCCGTCTGTCTGTCTCTCTCCCCCGTCTGTCTGTCTCTCTCCCCCGTCTGTCTGTCTCTCTCCCCCCATCTGTCTCCGTCTCTCTCCCCCCCCAGTCTGTAAGTCTGTCTCTCGCCCCCCTTCTGTCTGTCTGTATCGCTCCCCCCGTCTGTTTGTATGTCTCTCTCCCCCGTCTGTCTGTCCCTCTCTTCCCCGTCTGTCTGTCCCTCTCTTCCCTGTCCCTCTGTCCCTCTCGTCCCCGTCTGTCTGTCCCTCTCTCTCCCGTCTGTCTGTCCCTCTCTCCCGTCTGTGTGTGTCTCTCTCCCCCCGCCTGTCTGTCTGTCTCTCTCTCCCCATCTGTCTGTCCCTCTCTCTCCCACCGCCTGTCTGTCTGTTTGTCTCTCTCCCACCATCTGTCTGTCTCTCTCCCCCTCTTTCTCTCTCTCTCCCCCTCTTTCTCTCTCTCTCTCTCCCCGTCTGTCCCTCTCTCACTCCCCCCCCCCGTCTGTCTCTCTCTCTTTCTCTCTCTCTCTCTCCCCGTCTGTCTGTTTCTCTCTCTCTCTCCCCATCTGTCTCTCTGTTTCTCTCTCTCTCTCTCTCTCTCTCCCGTCTGTCTCTTTCTCTCTCTCCCCGTCTGTCTCTATCTCTCTCCCCCCACCTCTGTTTCTCTCTCTCTCTCTCACTCTCTCTCTCCCCCCCAGTCTGCCTCTCTCTCTCGCTCTCCCCCCCAGTCTGTCTGTCTCTCTCGCTCTTCCCCCAGTCTGTCTCTCTTTCGCTCTCCCCCCAGTCTGTATGTCTCTCTTTTGCTCTCCCCCCAGTCTGTATGTCTCTCTCTCGCACTCACCCCAGTCTGTATGTGTCTCTCTCTCGCTCTCCCCCTAGTCTGTATTCTCTCTCTCTCGCTCTCCCCCCAGTCTGTCTGTCTCTCTCACTCTTCCCCCAGTCTGTCTCTATTTCACTCTCCCCACAGTCTGTATGTCTCCCTCTCACACTCACCCCAGTCTGTATGTCTCTCTCTCTCGCTCTCCCTCCAGTCTGTATTCTCTCTCTCTCGCTCTACCCCCAGTCTGTATGTCTCTCTCTCTCGCTCTCCCCCCAGTCTGTATTCTCTCTCTCTCGCTCTCCCCCGTCTGTATTCTCTCTCTCTCGCTCTCCCCCCAGTCTGTATTCCCTCTCTCTCGCTCACCCCACAGTCTGTCTCTCTCTCTCTCCCCCCCTGTCTGTCTCTCACTCACTGTCCCCCCAGTCTGTCTGTCTCTCTCTCGCTCTCCCCCCAGTCTGTCTCTCTCGCTCTCCCCCCAATCTGTCTCTCTCTCTCGCTCTCTTTGCTTCTCTCGCTCTCTCTCTTTCTCTCCCCGTCTGTCTGTCTCTCTCTTTATCTCTCTCCCTCTCTCCCCCCACACGTCTGCCTCCCTCTCTCTTTCTCTCTCTCTCTCTCCCCGTCTGTCTCTCTCTCTCCCCCCATCTGTCTCTCTCTCGCTCTACCCCCAGTCTGTCTGTCTCTCTCGCTCTCCCCCAGTCTGTATTCTCTCTCTCTCGCTCTCCCCCAAATCTGTCTCTCTCACTCGCTCTCCCCCTAATCTGTCTGTCTGTCTCTCTCCCCGTCTGTCTGTCTCTCTCTTTATCTCTCTCCCTCTCTCCCCCCACACGTCTGCCTCTCTCTCTCTCTCTCTCTCCCCGTCTGTCTCTCTCTCTCACCCCCCATCTGTCTTTCTCTCTCTCCCCCGTCTCTCTCTCTCTCTCTCTCTCACCCCCCCCAGTCTGTCTCTCTCTCTTCTCTCCCCCACTCTGTCTCTCTCTCTCTCGCTCTCTCCCCCATCTGTCTCTCTCTCGCTCTCCCCCCAGTCTGTCTGTCTCTCTCGCTCTCCCCCAGTCTGTCTGTCTCTCTCTCTCGCTCTCCCTCCAGTCTGTATTCTCTCTCTCTCGCTCTCCCCCCAGTCTGTATTCTCTCTCTCTCGCTCTCCCCCCAGACTGTATTCTCTCTCTCTCGCTCTCCCCCCATTTTGTCTCTCTCTCGCTCTCCCCCCGTCTGTCTCTCTCACTCTTCCCCCCAATCTGTCTCTCTCTCTCGCTCTCTTCTCCTCTCTCGCTCTCTCTCTTTCTCTCCCCGTCTGTCTGTCTCTCTCTTTATCTCTCTCCCTGTCTCCCCCCCACATCTATCTCTCTCTCTTTCTCTCTCTCTCTCCCCGTCTGTCTGTTTCTCTCTCTCTCTCCCCATCTGTCTCTCTGTTTCTCTCTCTCTCTCTCTCTCTCCCCCCGTCTGTCTCTTTCTCTCTCTCCCCGTCTGTCTCTATCTCTCTCCCCCCACCTCTGTTTCTCTCTCTCTCTCTCTCTCTCTCCCCCCCAGTCTGCCTCTCTCTCTCGCTCTTCCCCCAGTCTGTCTGTCTCTCTCGCTCTTCCCCCAGTCTGTCTCTCTTTCGCTCTCCCCCCAGTCTGTATGTCTCTCTTTTGCTCTCCCCCCAGTCTGTATGTCTCTCTCTCGCACTCACCCAAGTCTGTATGTGTCTCTCTCTCGCTCTCCCCCTAGTCTGTATTCTCTCTCTCTCGCTCTCCCCCCAGTCTGTATGTGTCTCTCTCTCGCTCTCCCCCCAGTCTGTATTCTCTCTCTCTCGCTCTCCTCCCAGTCTGTATTCTCTCTCTCTCGCTCTCCCCCCAGTTTGTATTCCCTCTCTCTCGCTCTCTCCCCATCTGTGTCTCAGTCTCTCTCCCGCCCCCCACACCCCCGTCTGTCTCTCTTTCTTTCTCTCTATCTCTCTCTCTCTGTGTCAGTCTGTCTCTCAGTCTTTCTCTCTCTCTCAACCCGTCTGTCTGTCTCTCTCTCCGCCCGTCTGCTCCCCGTCTGCCTGTCTCTCCCCCGTCTGCCTGTCTCTCCCCCGTCTGTCTGTCTCTCTCCCCCGTCTGTCTGTCTGTCTCTCTCCCCCGTCTGTCTGTCTGTCTCTCTCCCCCGACTGTCTGTCTGTCTCTCTCCCCCGTCTGTCTGGCTCCCCCTTTCTGTCTGTCCGTATCGCTCCCAGGTCTGTTTGTATGTCACTCTCCCCGCCGTCTGTCTGTCTGTCTCTGTCCCCCGTCTGTCTCTCTCTCTCTCTCCCCGTCTGTCTGTCTCTCTCTCACTCTCCCCCGTCTGTCTGTCTCTCTCCCCCGTCTGTCTGTCTCTCTCCCACTTCTGTCTGTCTCTCTCCCCCCGTCTGTCTCTGTCTCTCTCCCCCCCTTCTCTCTCTCTGTCTGCCTCTGTCCCCCAGTCTGTATGTCTGTCTCTCTCCCCCCGTCTGTCTGTCTGTATCGCTCCCCCGTCTGTTTGTATGTCTCTCTCCCCCGTCTGTCTGTCCCTCTCTTCCCCGTCTGTCTGTCCCTCTCTCCCCCGTCTGTATGTCTCGCTCCCCCTGTCTGTCTGTCGGTATCGCTCCCCAGTCTGTATGTCTCTCTCCCCCGTCTGTCTGTCTGTCTCTGTCCCCCCTGTCCATCTCTCTCTCTCTCTCTCCCCGTCTGTCTCTCTCTCTCTCTCACTCTCCCCCTGTCTGTATCTCTCTCTCCCCTGTCTCTCTCTCTCCCCCGTCTGTCTGTCTCTCTCCCCCGTCTGTCTGTCTCTCTCCCCCATCTGTCTGTCTCTCCCCCCCGTCTGTCTGTCTCTCTCCCCCCATCTGTCTGTCTCTCTCCCCCCATCTGTCTGTCTCTCTCCCCCCGTCTGTCTGTCTCTCTCCCCCCATCTGTCTGTCTCTCTCCCCCCCGTCTGTCTCACTCTCTCCCCCCGTCTGTCTGTCTCTCTCCCCCCGTCTGTCTGTCTCTCTCCCCCCGTCTGGCTCTGTCTCTCTCCCCCCCCCCCAGTCTGTATGTCTGTCTCTCTCCCCCCTTCAGTCTGTCTGTATCGCTCCCCCCGTCTGTTTGTATGTCTCTCTCCCCCGTCTGTCTGTCCCTCTCTTCCCCGTCTGTCTGTCCCTCTCTTCCCTGTCCCTCTGTCCCTCTCGTCCCCGTCTGTCTGTCCCTCTCTCTCCCGTCTGTCTGTCCCTCTCTCCCGTCTGTGTGTGTCTCTCTCCCCCCCGCCTGTCTGTCTGTCTCTCTCTCCCCATCTGTCTGTCCCTCTCTCTCCCACCGCCTGTCTGTCTGTCTGTCTCTCTCCCACCATCTGTCTGTTTCTCTCCCCCTCTTTCTCTCTCTCTCTCTCCCCGTCTGTCTCTCTCTCTCTCCCCGTCTGTCCCTCTCTCTCTCCCCCCGTCTGTCTCTCTCTCTCTCCCCCTGTCTGTCTCTCTCTCTCTCTCTTTTTCCCCCGTCTGTCCCTCTCTCTCTTCCCCATCTGTCTCTCTCTCTCTCCCCCCCCAGTCTGTCTCTCTCTCTCACTCTCCCCCCAGTCTGTCTCTCTCTCTCACTCTCTCCCCGTCTGTCTCTCTCTCTCTCCCCGTCTGTCCCTCTCTCTCTCCCCCCGTCTGTCTCTCTCTCTCTCCCCCTGTCTGTCTCTCTCTCTCTCTCTTTTTCCCCCGTCTGTCCCTCTCTCTCTTCCCCGTCTGTCTCTCTCTCTCTCTCCCCCCAGTCTGTCTCTCTCTCTCACTCTCCCCCCAGTCTGTCTCTCTCTCTCACTCTCCCCCCAGTCTGTCTCTCTCTCTCGCTCTCCCCCCAATCTGTCTCTCTCGCTCTCCCCCCAATGTGTCTCTCTCTCTCGCTCTCTTCGCCTCTCTCGCTCTCTCTCTTTCTCTCCCCGTCTGTCTGTCTCTCTCTTTATCTCTCTCCCTCTCTCCCCCCCCACGTCTGTCTCTCTCTCTCTTTCTCTCTCTCTCTCTCTCACCCCGTCTGTCTGTATCTCTCTCTCTCCCCATCTGTCTCTCTCTTTCTCTCTCTCTCTCTCCCCGTCTGTCTCTTTCTCTCTCATCCCCGTCTGTCTCTCTCTCTCTCTCTCTCCCCCCAGTCTGTCTCTGTCTCTCTCTCTCTCTCTCCCCCCCAGTCTGTCTCTCTCTCGCTCTCCCCCAAGTCTACCTCTCTCTCTCGCTCTCCCCCAGTCTGTCCCTCTCTCTCGCTCTCCCCCCAGTCTGTCGCTCTCTCTCGCTCTCCCCCCAGTCGGTCTGTCTCTCGCGCTCTTCCCCCAGTCTGTCTCTGTTTCGCTCTCCCCCCAGTCTGTATGTCTCTCTCTCGCACTCACCCCAGTCTGTACGTCTCTCTCTCTCGCTCTCCCCTCAGTCTGTATTCTCTCTCTCTCGCTCTCCCCCCAGTTTGTATTCCCTCTCTCTTGCTCTCTCCCCGTCTGTCTCTCTGTCTCTCCCCCCCCCCCCCGCCACACCCCTGTCTGTCTCTCTTTCTTTCTCTCTATCTCTCTCTCTCCCTGTCAGTCTGTCTCTCAGTCTTTCTCTCTCTCTCAACCCGTCTGTCTGTCTCTCTCTCCGCCCGTCTGCTCCCCGTCTGCCTGTCTCTCCCCCGTCTGCCTGTCTCTCCCCCGTCTGCCTGTCTCTCCCCCGTCTGTCTGTCTCTCTCCCCCGTCTGTCTGTCTGTCTCTCTCCCCGTCTGTCTGTCTGTCTCTCTCTCTCTCACTCGCCCCCCAGTCTGTCTCTCTCTCACTCTCCCCCCAGTCTGTCTCTCTCTTTCGCTCTCCGCCCAGTCTGTCACTCTCTCTCGCTCTCCCCCGAGTCTGTCTGTCTCTCTCCTCCGTCTGTCTGTCTGTCTTGCTCCCCCGTCTGTCTGTCTGTCTCGATCACCCCGTCTGTCTGCCTCGCTCCCCCATCTGTCTGTCGGTATCGCTCCCCCTATCTGTCTGTCTGTCTCTGTCCCCCGTCTATCTCTCTCTCGCTCTGTCTCTCCCACCCCATCTGTCTCTCTCTCTCTCACCCCGTCTCTCTCTCTCGCTCCCACCACGTCTACCTCTCTCTCTCGCTCTCCCCCGTCTGCCTCTCTCTCTCCCCCCAGTCTGTCTCTCTCGCTCACGCTCCCCCCCAGTCTGTCTCTCTCTCTCGCTCTCCCCCCAGTCTGTCTCTCTCTCTTGCTCTCCCCCAGTCTGTCTCTCTCGCTCTCCCCCAATCTGTCTCTCTCTCTCGCTCTCTTCGCCTCTCTTGGTCTCTCTTTCTCTCCCCATCTGTCTGTCTCTCTCTTTATCTCACTCACTCTCTCTCCCCCCCCCCCCACGTCTGTCTGTCTCTCTCTCTTTCTCTCTCTCTCTCTCTCCCCACGTCTGTCTGTATCTCTCTCTCTCCCCCCATCTGTCTCTCTCTTTCTCTCTCTCTCCCCGTCTATCCCTTTCTCTCTCATCCCCGTCTGTTTTTCTCTCTCTCTCTCTCCCCCAGTCTGTCTCTCTCGCTCTACCCCCAGTCTGTCTCTCTCTCGCTCTACCCCCAGTCTGTCTCTCTCTCGCTCTCCCCGTCTGCCTGTCTCTCTCTCGCTCTCCCCCCAGTCTGTCTCTGTCTCTCGCTCTCCCCCCAGTCTGTCTCTGTCTCTCGCTCTCCCCCCAGTCTGCCTCTCTCTCTCGCTCTCCCCCCAGTCTGCCTCTCTCTCTCACTCTCCCCCCAGTCTGTCTCTCTCTCTCGCTCTCCCCCCAGTCTGTCCCAACACTCGCTCTCCCCCCGTCTGTCCCTCTCTCTCGCTCTCCCCCCAGTTTGTCTGTCTCTCTCGCTCTTCCCCCAGTCTGTCTCTCTTTCGATCTCCCCACAGTCTGTATGTCTCTCTCTCACACTCACCCCAGTCTGTATGTCTCTCTCTCTCTCGCTCTCCCCCTAGTCTGTATTCTCTCTCTCTCTCGCTCTCCCCCCAGTCTGTCTGTCTCTCTCACTCTTCCCCCAGTCTGTCTCTCTTTCACTCTCCCCACAGTCTGTATGTCTCCCTCTCACACTCACCCCAGTCTGTATGTCTCTCTCTCTCGCTCTCCCTCCAGTCTGTATTCTCTCTCTCTCGCTCTACCCCCAGTCTGTATGTCTCTCTCTCTCGCTCTCCCCCCAGTCTGTATTCTCTCTCTCTCGCTCTCCCCCCCAGTCTGTATTCTCTCTCTCTCGCTCTCCCCCCAGTTTGTATTCCCTCTCTCTCGCTCTCTCCCCATCTGTCTCTCAGTCTCTCTCCCGCCCCCCACACCCCTGTCTGTCTCTCTTTCTTTCTCTCTATCTCTCTCTCTCTGTGTCAGTCTGTCTCTCAGTCTTTCTCTCTCTCTCAACCCGTCTGTCTGTCTCTCTCTCCGCCCGTCTGCTTCCCGTCTGCCTCTCTCTTCCTCCTAGTCTGTCTGTCTCTCTCCCCCGTCTGTCTGTCTGTCTCTCTCTCTCTCGCTCTCCCCCCAGTCTGTCTCTCTCTCTCGCTCTCCCCCCAAGTCTGTCTCTCTCGCTCTCCCCCCAATCTGTGTCTCTGTCTCGCTCTCCCCCCAGTCTGTCTGTCTCTCTCCCCCGTCTGTCTGTCTCCCCTGTCTGTCTGTCTGTCTGTCTCCCCGTCTGTCTGTCTGTCTGTCTCCCCTGTCTGTCTGTCACCCCCGTCTGTCTGTCTGTCTGTCTCCCCCATCTGTCTGTCTGTCTCTCTCCCCCGTCTGTCTGTCTGTCTCTCTCCCCGGTCTGTCTGTCTGTCTCTCTCCCCCCGTCTGTCTGTCTGTCTCTGTCCCCCGTCTGTCTCTCTCTCGCTCTCTCTTTCCCACCCCATCTGTCTCTCTCTCTCCTCTCGTCTGTCTCTCTCACTCGCTCCCACCCCAGTCTCTCTCTCTTGCTCTCCCCCCAGTCTGTCGCTCACTTTTGCTCTCACCCCAGTCTGTCGCTCTCTCTCGCTCTCCCCCCAGTCTGTCTGTCTCTCTCGCTCTTCCCCCAGTCTGTATGTCTCTCTCTCTCGCTCTCCCCCCAGTCTGTTTCATTCTCTCTCGCTCTCCCCACAATCTGTCTCTCTCTCTCGCTCTCTTCGCCTCTCTCGCTCTCTCTCTTTCTCTCTCTCTCTCCCCGTCTGTCTCTGTCTCTCTCACCCCCCCATCTGTCTTTCTCTCTCTCCCCCGTCTCTCTCTCTCTCTCTCTCTCCCCCACCCCAGTCTGTCTCTCTCTCTCTCTTCTCTCCCCCACTCTGTCTCTCTCTCGCTCTCCCCCCGCCTGTCTCTCTCTTGCTCTACCCCCAGTCTGTCTGTCTCTCTCTCTCGCTCTTCCCCCAATCTGACTCTCTCACTCGCTCTCCCCCAATCTGTCTGTCTGTCTCTCTCCCCCATCTGTCTGTCTGTCTCACTCCTCGTCTGTCTGTCTGTCTCTCTCCCCCCCCATCTGTCTCTCTTTCTTTCTCTCTATCTCTCCCCCCGTCTGTCTGTCTATCTCTCTACCCTGTCTGTCTGTCTGTCTCGCTCCCCCTGTCTGTCTGTTTCGCTCCCCCTGTCTGTCTGTCTCGCTCCCCTGTCTGTTTGTATGTCTCTCTCCCCCTGTCTGTCTGTCTGTCTCTGTACCCCCTGTCTGTGTCTCTCTCTCTCTCCCCGTCTGTCTCTCTCTCACTCTCCCCCCGTCTGTATCTCTCTCTCCCCCGTCTGTCTGTCTCTCTCCCCCCCGTCTGTCTGTCTCTCTCCCCCGTCTGTCTGTCTCTCTCCCCCCATCTGTCTCTGTCTCTCTCCTCCCTTCACTCTCTGACTGCCTCTCTCCCCCAGTCTGTCTGTCTGTCTCTCTCCCCCCCGTCTGTCAGTCTGTATCGCTCCCCCGTCTGTTTGTATGTCTCTCTCCCGCGTCTGTCTGTCCCTCTCTACCCCATCTGTCTGTCCCTCTCTTCCCCGTCTGTCTGTCCCTCTCTCCCCCGTCTGTCTGTCCCTCTCTCCCCCGTCTGTCTGTCCCTCTCCCCCCCGTCTGTCTGTCCCTCTCCCCCCCGTCTGTCTGTCCCTCTCTCCCCCATCTGTCTGTCCGTCTCTCCCCCGTCTGTCTGTCCCTCTCTCCCCCGTCTGTCTGTCCCTCTCTCCCGGCTGTGTGTCTCTCTCTCCCGTCTGTGTGTCTCTCTCTCCCCCCGCCTGTCTGTCTGTCTCTCTCCCCCGTCTGTCTGTCTCTCTCTCTCCATCTGTCTGTCTCTCTCCCCCCGTCTGTCTGTCTCTCTCCCCCCCCCAGTCTGTATGTCTGTCTCTCTCCCCCCTTCTGTCTTTCTGTATCGCTCCCCCCGTCTGTTTGTGTGTCTCTCTCCCCCGTCTGTCTGTCCCTCTCTTCCCTGTCCCTCTGTCCCTCTCTCTCCCGTCTGTCTGTCCCTCTCTCTCCCATCTGTCTGTCCCTCTCTCCCGTCTGTGTGTGTCTCTCTCCCCCCGCCTGTCTGTCTGTCTCCCCTGTCTGTCTGTCTGTCTGTCTCCCCCGTCTGTCTGTCTGTCTGTCTCCCCCGTCTGTCTGTCTGTCTGTCTCCCCGTCTGTCTGTCTGTCTGTCTCCCCCGTCTGTCTGTCTGTCTCTCTCCCCCGTCTGTCTGTCTGTCTCTCTCCCCCCGTCTGTCTGTCTGTCTGTCTCCCCCGTCTGTCTGGCTCCCCCTTTCTGTCTGTCCGTATCGCTCCCAGGTCTGTTTGTATGTCACTCTCCCCACCGTCTGTCTGTCTGTCTCTGTCCCCCATCTGTCTCTCTCTCTCCCCGTCTGTCTGTCTCTCTCTCACTCTCCCCCGTCTGTCTGTCTCTCTCCCACGTCTGTCTGTCTCTCTCCCCCCGTCTGTCTCTGTCTCTCTCCCCCCTTCTCTCTCTCTGTCTGCCTCTCTCCCCCAGTCTGTATGTCTGTCTCTCTCCCCCCGTCTGTCTGTCTGTATCGCTCCCCCGTCTGTTTGTATGTCTCTCTCCCCCGTCTGTCTGTCCCTCTCTTCCCCGTCTGTCTGTCCCTCTCTCCCCCGTCTGTATGTCTCGCTCCCCCTGTCTGTCTGTCGGTATCGCTCCCCAGTCTGTATGTCTCTCTCCCCCCGTCTGTCTGTCTGCCTCTGTCCCCCCTGTCCGTCTCTCTCTCTCTCTCTCTCCCCGTCTGTCTCTCTCTCTCTCTCACTCTCCCCCTGTCTGTATCTCTCTCTCCCCTGTCTCTCTCTCTCCCCCGTCTGTCTGTCTCTCTCCCCCGTCTGTCTGTCTCTCTCCCCCCATCTGTCTGTCTCTCTCCCCCCATCTGTCTGTCTCTCTCCCCCTGTCTGTCTGTCTCTCTCCCCCGTCTGTCTGTCTCTCTCCCCCGTCTGTCTGTCTCTCTCCCCCCGTCTGTCTCACTCTCTCCCCCCGTCTGTCTCACTCTCTCCCCCCGTCTGTCTGTCTCTCTCCCCCCGTCTGTCTGTCTCTCTCCCCCCGTCTGTCTGTCTCTCTCCCCCCGTCTGTCTCTGTCTCTCTCCCCCCCCCCAGTCTGTATGTCTGTCTCTCTCCCCCCTTCTGTCTGTCTGAATCGCTCTCCCCGTCTGTTTGTATGTCTCTCTCCCCCGTCTGTCTGTCCCTCTCTTCCCCGTCTGTCTGTCCCTCTCTTCCCTGTCTGTCTGTCCCTCTCGTCCCCGTCTGTCTGTCCCTCTCTCTCCCGTCTGTCTGTCCCTCTCTCCCGTCTGTGTGTGTCTCTCTCCCCCCCCGCCTGTCTGTCTGTCTCTCTCCCCCCCATCTGTCTCTCTTTCTTTCTCTCTATCTCTCCCCCCGTCTGTCTGTCTGTCTCTCTACCCCATCTGTCTGTCTGTCTCGCTCCCCCTGTCTGTCTGTCTCGCTCCCCCTGTTTGTCTGTCTCGCTCCCCTGTCTGTTTGTATGTCTCACTCCCCCCGTCTGTCTGTCTGTCTCTGTACCCCCGTCTGTGTGTCTCTCTCTCTCCCCATCTGTCTCTCTCTCACTCTCCCCCCGTCTGTATCTCTCTCTCCCCGTCTGTCTGTGTCTCTCCCCCCCGTCTGTCTGTCTCTCTCCCCCGTCTGTCTGTCTCTCTCCCCCCGTCTGTCTCTATCTCTCTCCTCCCTTCACTCTCTGACTGCCTCTCTCCCCCAGTCTGTCTGTCTGTCTCTCTCCCCCCCCCCCCCCCGTCTGTCAGTTTGTATCGCTCCCCCGTCTGTTTGTATGTCTCTCTCCCGCATCTGTCTGTCCCTCTCTTCCCCATCTGTCTGTCACTCTCTTCCCCGTCTGTCTGTCCCTCTCTCCCCCATCTCTGTCCCTCTCTCCCCCGTCTGTCTGTCCCTCTCTCCCCCGTCTGTCTGTCCCTCTCTCCCCCGTCTGTCTGTCCCTCTCTCCCCCGTCTGTCTGCCCTCTCTCCCGGCTGTGTGTCTCTCTCTCCCGTCTGTGTGTCTCTCTCTCCCCCATCTGTCTGTCTCTCTCTCTCTCCCCCCGCCTGTCTGTCTGTCTCTCTCTCTCCCCCTGCCTGTCTGTCTGTCTCTCTCTCTCCCCGTCTGTCTGTCTGTCTCTCTCCCCCGTCTGTCTGTCTCTCTCCCCCTCTTTTTCTCTCTCTCTCTCTCTCCCCGTCTGTCTCTCTCTCTCCCCGCCCCCCCCCCCCGTCTGTCTCTCTCTCTCTCTTTCCCCCATATGTCCCTCTCTCTCTTCCCCCATCTGTCTCTCTCTCTTTCCCCTCCCCCGCCTGTCTCTCTCTCCCACTGCCCCGCCTGTCTCTCTCTCTCTTCCCCCACCGTCTGTCTCTCTCTCTCCCCACCCCGTTTGTCTCTCTCTCTCTCCCCACCCCGTCTTTCTCACTCTCTCCCCCCGTCTTTCTCACTCTCTCCCCCCGTCTCTCTGTCTCTCTCTCCCCCCGTCTCTCTGTCTCTCTCTTCCCCCGTCTGTCTGTCTCTCTCTCCCCCGTCTGTCTGTCTCTCTCTCCCCTGCCTGTCGGTCTCTCTCTCCCCTGCCTGTCGGTCTCTCTCTCCCCTGCCTGTCGGCCTCTCCCTCCCCCGCTTGTCCCTCTCTCTCTCTCCCCCCAGTCCGTCTATCTCGCTCACTCTCCCCCCAGTCTGCCTCTCTCTCTCGCTCTCCCCCCAGTCTGCCCCTCTCTCTCGCTCTCCCCCCAGTCTGTCTCTCTCTCTCACTCTCCACCCAGTCTGTCCCTCTCTCTCACTCTCCCCCCAGTCTGTCCCTCTCTCTCGCTCTCCCCCCAGTCTGTCCCTCTCTCTCGCTCTCCCCCCAGTCTGTCCCTCTCTCTCGCTCTCCCCCCATTCTGTATGTCTCTCTCTCGCACTCCCCCTAGTCTGTATTCTCTCTCTCTCGCTCTCCCCCTAGTCTGTATTCTCTCTCTCTCACTCTCCCCCCAGTCTGTATGTCTCCCTCTCTCGCTCTCCCCCCAGTCTGTATTCTCTCTTTCTCGCTCTACCCCCAGTCTGTATTCTCTCTCTCTCGCTCTCCCCCCAGTCTGTATTCCCTCTCTCTCGCTCTCTCCCCGTCTGTCTCTCTGTCTCTCTCCCCCCCATACCCCCGTCTGTCTCTCTTTCTTTCTATCTCTCTCTCTCTCCCTGTCAGTCTGTCTCTGTCTTTCTCTCTCAACCCGTCTGTCTGTCTCTCTCTCTGCCCATCTGCTCCCCGTCAGCCTGTCTCTCCCCCCAGTCTTTCTGTCTCTCTCCCCCATCTGTCTGTCTGTCTCTCTCCCCCATCTGTCTGTCTGTGTCTCTCCCCGTCTGTCTGTCTGTCTCTCTCCCCCCCCCACACCCCATCTGTCTCTCTTTCTTTCTCTCTATCTCTCCCCCCGTCTGTCTGTCTCTCTACCCCATCTGTCTGTCTGTCTCGCTCCCCCTGTCTGTCTGTCTCGCTCCTGTGTCTGTTTGTATGTCTCTCTCCCGCCCGTCTGTCTGTCTGTCTCTGTACCCCCTGTCTGTGTGTCTCTCCATCTCTCCCCGTCTGTCTCTCTCTCACTCTCCCCCCATCTGTATCTCTCTCTCCCCCATCTGTCTGTCTCTCTACCCCCCGTCTGTCTGTCTCTCTCCCCCGTCTGTCTGTCTCTCTCCCCCCGTCTGTCTCTGTCTCTCTCCTCCCTTCACTCTCTGACTGCCTCTGTCCTCCAGTCTGTCCGTCTCTCTCCCCCCCGTCTGTCAGTCTGTATCGCTCCCCCGTCTGTTTGTATGTCTCTCTCCCGCGTCTGTCTGTCCCTCTCTTCCCCGTCTGTCTGTCCCTCTCTTCCCCGTCTGTCTGTCCCTCTCTTCCCCGTCTGTCTGTCCCTCTCTCCCCCGTCTCTGTCCCTCTCTCCCCCGTCTCTGTCCCTCTCTCCCCCGTCTCTGCCCCTCTCTCCCCCGTCTGTCTGCCCCTCTCTCCCCCGTCTATCTGTCCCTCTCTCCCCCGTCTGTCTGTCCCTCTCTCCCCCGTCTGTCTGTCCCTCTCTCCCCCGTCTGTCTGCCCTCTCTCCCGGCTGTGTGTCTCTCTCTCCCGGCTGTGTGTCTCTCTCTCCCCCCGCCTGTCTGTCTGTCTCTCTCTCCCCCATCTGTCTGTCTCTCTCTCTCCCCCCACCTGTCTGTCTGTCTCTCTCTCTCCCCGCCTGTCTGTCTGTCTCTCTCTCTCTCCCCGTCTGTCTGTCTGTCTCTCTCCCCCATCTGTCTGTCTCTCTCCCCCTCTTTTTCTCTCTCTCTCTCTCTCCCCGTCTGTCTCTCTCTCTCCCCCCCGTCTGTCTCTCTCTCTCTCTTTCCCCCATCTGTCCCTCTCTCTCTTCCCCCGTCTGTCTCTCTCTCTTTCCCCTCCCCCGCCTGTCTCTCTCTCTCCCACTGCCCCGCCTGTCTCTCTCTTCCCCCACCGTCTGTCTCTCTCTCCCCCCACCCCGTTTGTCTCTCTCTCTCTCCCCACCCCGTCTTTCTCACTCTCTCCCCCGTCTTTCTCACTCTCTCTCCCCCGTCTCTCTGTCTCTCTCTCCCCCGTCTCTCTGTCTCTCTCTTCCCCCGTCTGTCTGTCTCTCTCTCCCCCGTCTGTCTGTCTCTCTCTCCCCCATCTGTCTGTCTCTCTCTCCCCTGTCTGTCGGTCTCTCTCCCCTGCCTATCGGTTTCTCTGTCCCCTGCCTGTCGGTCTCTCTCTCCCCCGCTTTTCTCTCTCTTTCTCTCCCCCTAGTCCGTCTATCTCGCTCACTCTCCCCCCAGTCTGCCTCTCTCTCTCGCTCTCCCCCCAGTCTACCCCTCTCTCTCGCTCTCCCCCCAGTCTGTCTCTCTCTCTCACTCTCCCCCCAGTCTGTCCCTCTCTTTCACTCTCCCCCCCAGTCTGTTCCCCTCTCTCGCTCTCCCCCCAGTCTGTCCCTCTCTCTCGCTCTCCCCCCCAGTCTGTCCCTCTCTCTCGCTCTCCCCCCAGTCTGTATGTCTCTCTCTCGCACTCCCCCTAGTCTGTATTCTCTCTCTCTCGCTCTCCCCCTAGTCTGTATTCTCTCTCTCTCGCTCTCCCCCCAGTCTGTCTCTCTCTCTCACTCTCCCCCAAGTCTGTCCCTCTCTTTCTCGCTGCCCCCCAGTCTGTCCCCCTCTCTCGCTCTCCCCCCCAGTCTGTATGTCTCTCTCGCACTCACCCAAGTCTGTACGTCTCTCTCTCTCGCTCTCCCCCTAGTCTGTATTCTCTCTCTCTCTCTCTCCCCCCAGTCCGTCTATCTCGCTCACTCTCCCCCCAGTCTGCCTCTCTCTCTCGCTCTCCCCCCCAGTCTGCCCCTCTCTCTCGCTCTCCCCCCAGTCTGTCTCTCTCTCTCACTCTCCACCCAGTCTGTCCCTCTCTCTCACTCTCCCCCCAGTCTGTCCCTCTCTCTCGCTCTCCCCCCAGTCTGTCCCTCTCTCTCGCTCTCCCCCCAGTCTGTCCCTCTCTCTCGCTCTCCCCCCCAGTCTGTATGTCTCTCTCTCGCACTCCCCCTAGTCTGTATTCTCTCTCTCTCGCTCTCCCCCTAGTCTGTATTCTCTCTCTCTCACTCTCCCCCCAGTCTGTATGTCTCCCTCTCTCGCTCTCCCCCCAGTCTGTATTCTCTCTTTCTCGCTCTCCCCCCCAGTCTGTCTCTCTCTCTCGCTCTCCCCCCAAGTCTGTCTCTCTCGCTCTCCCCCCCAATCTGTGTCTCTGTCTCGCTCTCCCCCCCAGTCTGTCTGTCTCTCTCCCCCGTCTGTCTGTCTCCCCTGTCTGTCTGTCTGTCTGTCTCCCCGTCTGTCTGTCTGTCTGTCTCCCCCGTCTGTCTGTCTCCCCCGTCTGTCTGTCTGTCTCTCTCCCCCGTCTGTCTGTCTGTCTCTCTCCCCCCGTCTGTCTGTCTGTCTCTGTCCCCCGTCTGTCTCTCTCTCGCTCTCTCTTTCCCACCCCATCTGTCTCTCTCTCTCCTCTCGTCTGTCTCTCTCACTCGCTCCCACCCCAGTCTCTCTCTTGCTCTCCCCCCAGTCTGTCGCTCACTTTTGCTCTCCCCCCAGTCTGTCGCTCTCTCTCGCTCTCCCCCCAGTCTGTCTGTCTCTCTCGCTCTTCCCCCAGTCTGTATGTCTCTCTCTCTCTCGCTCTCCCCCCCAGTCTGTTTCATTCTCTCTCGCTCTCCCCACAATCTGTCTCTCTCTCTCGCTCTCTTCGCCTCTCTCGCTCTCTCTCTTTCTCTCTCTCTCTCCCCGTCTGTCTCTGTCTCTCTCACCCCCATCTGTCTTTCTCTCTCTCCCCCGTCTCTCTCTCTCTCTCTCTCTCTCCCCCACCCCAGTCTGTCTCTCTCTCTCTCTTCTCTCCCCCACTCTGTCTCTCTCTCGCTCTCCCCCCGCCTGTCTCTCTCTTGCTCTACCCCCAGTCTGTCTGTCTCTCTCTCTCGCTCTTCCCCCAATCTGACTCTCTCACTCGCTCTCCCCCAATCTGTCTGTCTGTCTCTCTCCCCCATCTGTCTGTCTGTCTCACTCCTCGTCTGTCTGTCTGTCTCTCTCCCCCCCCATCTGTCTCTCTTTCTTTCTCTCTATCTCTCCCCCCGTCTGTCTGTCTATCTCTCTACCCTGTCTGTCTGTCTGTCTCGCTCCCCCTGTCTGTCTGTCTCGCTCCCCCTGTCTGTCTGTCTCGCTCCCCTGTCTGTTTGTATGTCTCTCTCCCCCTGTCTGTCTGTCTGTCTCTGTACCCCCTGTCTGTGTCTCTCTCTCTCTCCCCGTCTGTCTCTCTCTCACTCTCCCCCCGTCTGTATCTCTCTCTCCCCCGTCTGTCTGTCTCTCTCCCCCCCGTCTGTCTGTCTCTCTCCCCCGTCTGTCTGTCTCTCTCCCCCCCATCTGTCTCTGTCTCTCTCCTCCCTTCACTCTCTGACTGCCTCTCTCCCCCAGTCTGTCTGTCTGTCTCTCTCCCCCCCGTCTGTCAGTCTGTATCGCTCCCCCGTCTGTTTGTATGTCTCTCTCCCGCGTCTGTCTGTCCCTCTCTACCCCATCTGTCTGTCCCTCTCTTCCCCGTCTGTCTGTCCCTCTCTCCCCCGTCTGTCTGTCCCTCTCTCCCCCGTCTGTCTGTCCCTCTCCCCCCCGTCTGTCTGTCCCTCTCCCCCCCCGTCTGTCTGTCCCTCTCCCCCCCGTCTGTCTGTCCCTCTCTCCCCCATCTGTCTGTCCGTCTCTCCCCCGTCTGTCTGTCCCTCTCTCCCCCGTCTGTCTGTCCCTCTCTCCCCCGTCTGTCTGTCCCTCTCTCCCGGCTGTGTGTCTCTCTCTCCCGTCTGTGTGTCTCTCTCTCCCCCCGCCTGTCTGTCTGTCTCTCTCTCCCCCGTCTGTCTGTCTCTCTCCCCCGTCTGTCTGTCTCTCTCTCTCCATCTGTCTGTCTCTCTCCCCCCGTCTGTCTGTCTCTCTCCCCCCATCTGTCTCCGTCTCTCTCCCCCCCCAGTCTGTATGTCTGTCTCTCTCCCCCCTTCTGTCTGTCTGTATCGCTCCCCCCGTCTGTTTGTGTGTCTCTCTCCCCCGTCTGTCTGTCCCTCTCTTCCCTGTCCCTCTGTCCCTCTCTCTCCCGTCTGTCTGTCCCTCTCTCTCCCGTCTGTCTGTCCCTCTCTCCCGTCTGTGTGTGTCTCTCTCCCCCCGCCTGTCTGTCTGTCTCCCCCGTCTGTCTGTCTGTCTGTCTCCCCCGTCTGTCTGTCTGTCTGTCTCCCCCGTCTGTCTGTCTGTCTGTCTCCCCCGTCTGTCTGTCTGTCTCTCTCCCCCGTCTGTCTGTCTGTCTCTCTCCCCCGTCTGTCCGTCTGTCTCTCTCTCCCCCGTCTGTCTGTCTGTCTCTCTCCCCCCGTCTGTCTGTCTGTCTGTCTCCCCCGTCTGTCTGGCTCCCCCTTTCTGTCTGTCCGTATCGCTCCCAGGTCTGTTTGTATGTCACTCTCCCCACCGTCTGTCTGTCTGTCTCTGTCCCCCATCTGTCTCTCTCTCTCCCCGTCTGTCTGTCTCTCTCTCACTCTCCCCCGTCTGTCTGTCTCTCTCCCACGTCTGTCTGTCTCTCTCCCCCCGTCTGTCTCTGTCTCTCTCCCCCCTTCTCTCTCTCTGTCTGCCTCTCTCCCCCAGTCTGTATGTCTGTCTCTCTCCCCCCGTCTGTCTGTCTGTATCGCTCCCCCGTCTGTTTGTATGTCTCTCTCCCCCGTCTGTCTGTCCCTCTCTTCCCCGTCTGTCTGTCCCTCTCTCCCCCGTCTGTATGTCTCGCTCCCCCTGTCTGTCTGTCGGTATCGCTCCCCAGTCTGTATGTCTCTCTCCCCCCGTCTGTCTGTCTGCCTCTGTCCCCCCTGTCCGTCTCTCTCTCTCTCTCTCTCCCCGTCTGTCTCTCTCTCTCTCTCACTCTCCCCCTGTCTGTATCTCTCTCTCCCCTGTCTCTCTCTCTCCCCCGTCTGTCTGTCTCTCTCCCCCGTCTGTCTGTCTCTCTCCCCCCATCTGTCTGTCTCTCTCCCCCCATCTGTCTGCCTCTCTCCCCCTGTCTGTCTGTCTCTCTCCCCCGTCTGTCTGTCTCTCTCCCCCCGTCTGTCTCACTCTCTCCCCCCGTCTGTCTCACTCTCTCCCCCCGTCTGTCTGTCTCTCTCCCCCCGTCTGTCTGTCTCTCTCCCCCCGTCTGTCTGTCTCTCTCCCCCCGTCTGTCTGTCTCTCTCCCCCCGTCTGTCTGTCTCTCTCCCCCCGTCTGTCTCTGTCTCTCTCCCCCCCCAGTCTGTATGTCTGTCTCTCTCCCCCCTTCTGTCTGTCTGAATCGCTCCCCCCATCTGTTTGTATGTCTCTCTCCCCCGTCTGTCTGTCCCTCTCTTCCCCGTCTGTCTGTCCCTCTCTTCCCTGTCCCTCTGTCCCTCTCGTCCCCGTCTGTCTGTCCCTCTCTCTCCCGTCTGTCTGTCCCTCTCTCCCGTCTGTGTGTGTCTCTCTCCCCCCCGCCTGTCTGTCTGTCTCTCTCCCCCCCATCTGTCTCTCTTTCTTTCTCTCTATCTCTCCCCCCGTCTGTCTGTCTGTCTCTCTACCCCATCTGTCTGTCTGTCTCGCTCCCCCTGTCTGTCTGTCTCGCTCCCCCTGTTTGTCTGTCTCGCTCCCCTGTCTGTTTGTATGTCTCACTCCCCCCGTCTGTCTGTCTGTCTCTGTACCCCCGTCTGTGTGTCTCTCTCTCTCCCCATCTGTCTCTCTCTCACTCTCCCCCCCGTCTGTATCTCTCTCTCCCCGTCTGTCTGTCTCTCTCCCCCGTCTGTCTGTCTCTCTCCCCCGTCTGTCTGTCTCTCTCCCCCCGTCTGTCTCTATCTCTCTCCTCCCTTCACTCTCTGACTGCCTCTCTCCCCCAGTCTGTCTGTCTGTCTCTCTCCCCCCCCCCCCCCGTCTGTCAGTTTGTATCGCTCCCCCGTCTGTTTGTATGTCTCTCTCCCGCATCTGTCTGTCCCTCTCTTCCCCATCTGTCTGTCACTCTCTTCCCCGTCTGTCTGTCCCTCTCTCCCCCGTCTCTGTCCCTCTCTCCCCCGTCTGTCTGTCCCTCTCTCCCCCGTCTGTCTGTCCCTCTCTCCCCCGTCTGTCTGTCCCTCTCTCCCCCGTCTGTCTGTCCCTCTCTCCCCCGTCTGTCTGCCCTCTCTCCCGGCTGTGTGTCTCTCTCTCCCGTCTGTGTGTCTCTCTCTCCCCCATCTGTCTGTCTCTCTCTCTCCCCCCGCCTGTCTGTCTGTCTCTCTCTCTCCCCCTGCCTGTCTGTCTGTCTCTCTCTCTCCCTGTCTGTCTGTCTGTCTCTCTCCCCCGTCTGTCTGTCTCTCTCCCCCTCTTTTTCTCTCTCTCTCTCTCTCCCCGTCTGTCTCTCTCTCTCCCCGCCCCCCCGTCTGTCTCTCTCTCTCTCTTTCCCCCATATGTCCCTCTCTCTCTTCCCCCATCTGTCTCTCTCTCTTTCCCCTCCCCCGCCTGTCTCTCTCTCCCACTGCCCCGCCTGTCTCTCTCTCTCTTCCCCCACCGTCTGTCTCTCTCTCTCCCCACCCCGTTTGTCTCTCTCTCTCTCCCCACCCCGTCTTTCTCACTCTCTCCCCCCGTCTTTCTCACTCTCTCCCCCCGTCTCTCTGTCTCTCTCTCCCCCCGTCTCTCTGTCTCTCTCTTCCCCCGTCTGTCTGTCTCTCTCTCCCCCGTCTGTCTGTCTCTCTCTCCCCTGCCTGTCGGTCTCTCTCTCCCCTGCCTGTCGGTCTCTCTCTCCCCTGCCTGTCGGTCTCTCCCTCCCCCGCTTGTCTCTCTCTCTCTCTCCCCCCAGTCCGTCTATCTCGCTCACTCTCCCCCCAGTCTGCCTCTCTCTCTCGCTCTCCCCCCAGTCTGCCCCTCTCTCTCGCTCTCCCCCCCAGTCTGTCTCTCTCTCTCACTCTCCACCCAGTCTGTCCCTCTCTCTCACTCTCCCCCCAGTCTGTCCCTCTCTCTCGCTCTCCCCCCAGTCTGTCCCTCTCTCTCGCTCTCCCCCCAGTCTGTCCCTCTCTCTCGCTCTCCCCCCCATTCTGTATGTCTCTCTCTCGCACTCCCCCTAGTCTGTATTCTCTCTCTCTCGCTCTCCCCCTAGTCTGTATTCTCTCTCTCTCACTCTCCCCCCAGTCTGTATGTCTCCCTCTCTCGCTCTCCCCCCCAGTCTGTATTCTCTCTTTCTCGCTCTACCCCCAGTCTGTATTCTCTCTCTCTCGCTCTCCCCCCAGTCTGTATTCCCTCTCTCTCGCTCTCTCCCCGTCTGTCTCTCTGTCTCTCTCCCCCCCATACCCCCGTCTGTCTCTCTTTCTTTCTATCTCTCTCTCTCCCTGTCAGTCTGTCTCTGTCTTTCTCTCTCAACCCGTCTGTCTGTCTCTCTCTCTGCCCATCTGCTCCCCGTCAGCCTGTCTCTCCCCCCAGTCTTTCTGTCTCTCTCCCCCATCTGTCTGTCTGTCTCTCTCCCCCATCTGTCTGTCTGTGTCTCTCCCCGTCTGTCTGTCTGTCTCTCTCCCCCCCCACACCCCATCTGTCTCTCTTTCTTTCTCTCTATCTCTCCCCCCGTCTGTCTGTCTCTCTACCCCCATCTGTCTGTCTGTCTCGCTCCCCCTGTCTGTCTGTCTCGCTCCTGTGTCTGTTTGTATGTCTCTCTCCCGCCCGTCTGTCTGTCTGTCTCTGTACCCCCTGTCTGTGTGTCTCTCCATCTCTCCCCGTCTGTCTCTCTCTCACTCTCCCCCCATCTGTATCTCTCTCTCCCCCCATCTGTCTGTCTCTCTCTCCCCCGTCTGTCTGTCTCTCTCCCCCGTCTGTCTGTCTCTCTCCCCCCGTCTGTCTCTGTCTCTCTCCTCCCTTCACTCTCTGACTGCCTCTGTCCTCCAGTCTGTCCGTCTCTCTCCCCCCCGTCTGTCAGTCTGTATCGCTCCCCCGTCTGTTTGTATGTCTCTCTCCCGCATCTGTCTGTCCCTCTCTTCCCCGTCTGTCTGTCCCTCTCTTCCCCGTCTGTCTGTCCCTCTCTTCCCCGTCTGTCTGTCCCTCTCTCCCCCGTCTCTGTCCCTCTCTCCCCCCGTCTCTGTCCCTCTCTCCCCCGTCTCTGCCCCTCTCTCCCCCGTCTCTGCCCCTCTCTCCCCCGTCTCTGCCCCTCTCTCCCCCGTCTGTCTGCCCCTCTCTCCCCCGTCTGTCTGCCCCTCTCTCCCCCATCTGTCTGTCCCTCTCTCCCCCGTCTGTCTGTCCCTCTCTCCCCCGTCTGTCTGTCCCTCTCTCCCCCATCTGTCTGCCCTCTCTCCCGGCTGTGTGTCTCTCTCTCCCGGCTGTGTGTCTCTCTCTCCCCCCGCCTGTCTGTCTGTCTCTCTCTCCCCCATCTGTCTGTCTCTCTCTCTCCCCCCACCTGTCTGTCTGTCTCTCTCTCTCCCCGCCTGTCTGTCTGTCTCTCTCTCTCTCCCCGTCTGTCTGTCTGTCTCTCTCCCCCATCTGTCTGTCTCTCTCCCCCTCTTTTTCTCTCTCTCTCTCTCCCCGTCTGTCTCTCTCTCTCCCCCCCGTCTGTCTCTCTCTCTCTCTTTCCCCCATCTGTCCCTCTCTCTCTTCCCCCGTCTGTCTCTCTCTCTTTCCCCTCCCCCGCCTGTCTCTCTCTCTCCCACTGCCCCGCCTGTCTCTCTCTTCCCCCACCGTCTGTCTCTCTCTCCCCCCACCCCGTTTGTCTCTCTCTCTCTCCCCACCCCGTCTTTCTCACTCTCTCCCCCGTCTTTCTCACTCTCTCTCCCCCGTCTCTCTGTCTCTCTCTCCCCCGTCTCTCTGTCTCTCTCTTCCCCCGTCTGTCTGTCTCTCTCTCCCCCGTCTGTCTGTCTCTCTCTCCCCCATCTGTCTGTCTCTCTCTCCCCTGTCTGTCGGTCTCTCTCCCCTGCCTATCGGTTTCTCTGTCCCCTGCCTGTCGGTCTCTCTCTCCCCCGCTTTTCTCTCTCTTTCTCTCCCCCTAGTCCGTCTATCTCGCTCACTCTCCCCCCAGTCTGCCTCTCTCTCTCGCTCTCCCCCCCAGTCTACCCCTCTCTCTCGCTCTCCCCCCAGTCTGTCTCTCTCTCTCACTCTCCCCCCAGTCTGTCCCTCTCTTTCACTCTCCCCCCCAGTCTGTTCCCCTCTCTCGCTCTCCCCCCCAGTCTGTCCCTCTCTCTCGCTCTCCCCCCCAGTCTGTCCCTCTCTCTCGCTCTCCCCCCCAGTCTGTATGTCTCTCTCTCGCACTCCCCCTAGTCTGTATTCTCTCTCTCTCGCTCTCCCCCTAGTCTGTATTCTCTCTCTCTCGCTCTCCCCCCCAGTCTGTCTCTCTCTCTCACTCTCCCCCCAGTCTGTCCCTCTCTTTCTCGCTCCCCCCCCAGTCTGTCCCCCTCTCTCGCTCTCCCCCCCAGTCTGTATGTCTCTCTCGCACTCACCCAAGTCTGTACGTCTCTCTCTCTCGCTCTCCCCCTAGTCTGTATTCTCTCTCTCTCTCTCTCCCCCCAGTCCGTCTATCTCGCTCACTCTCCCCCCAGTCTGCCTCTCTCTCTCGCTCTCCCCCCCAGTCTGCCCCTCTCTCTCGCTCTCCCCCCAGTCTGTCTCTCTCTCTCACTCTCCACCCAGTCTGTCCCTCTCTCTCACTCTCCCCCCAGTCTGTCCCTCTCTCTCGCTCTCCCCCCAGTCTGTCCCTCTCTCTCGCTCTCCCCCCAGTCTGTCCCTCTCTCTCGCTCTCCCCCCAGTCTGTATGTCTCTCTCTCGCACTCCCCCTAGTCTGTATTCTCTCTCTCTCGCTCTCCCCCTAGTCTGTATTCTCTCTCTCTCACTCTCCCCCCAGTCTGTATGTCTCCCTCTCTCGCTCTCCCCCCAGTCTGTATTCTCTCTTTCTCGCTCTCCCCCCCAGTCTGTATTCTCTCTCTCTCGCTCTCCCCCCAGTCTGTATTCCCTCTCTCTCGCTCTCTCCCCGTCTGTCTCTCTGTCTCTCTCCCCCCCATACCCCCGTCTGTCTCTCTTTCTTTCTATCTCTCTTCCCTGTCAGTCTGTCTCTGTCTTTCTCTCTCAACCCGTCTGTCTGTCTCTCTCTCTGCCCATCTGCTCCCCGTCAGCCTGTCTCTCCCCCCAGTCTTTCTGTCCCTCTCCCCCGTACTGTTCTGTCTCTCGCTCCCCCTGTCTGTCTGTCTCGCTCCTGTGTCTGTTTGTATGTCTCTCTCCCGCCCGTCTGTCTGTCTGTCTCTGTACCCCCTGTTTGTGTGTCTCTCCATCTCTCCCGTCTGTCTCTCTCTCACTCTCCCCCCATCTGTATCTCTCTCTCCCCATCTGTCTGTCTCTCTCTCCCCCGTCTGTCTGTCTCTCTCCCCCGTCTGTCTGTCTCTCTCCCCCCGTCTGTCTCTGTCTCTCTCCTCCCTTCACTCTCTGACTGCCTCTGTCCTCCAGTCTGTCCGTCTCTCTCCCCCCGTCTGTCAGTCTGTATCGCTCCCCCGTCTGTTTGTATGTCTCTCTCCCGCGTCTGTCTGTCCCTCTCCCACGTCTGTCTGTCTCTCTCCCCCCTTCTCTCTCTCTCTGTCTGCCTCTCTCCCCCAGTCTGTATGTCTGTCTCTCTCCCCCCCGTCTGTCTGTCTGTATCGCTCCCCGTCTGTTTGTATGTCTCTCTCCCCCCGTCTGTCTGTCCCTCTCTTCCCCGTCTGTCTGTCCCTCTCTTCCCCGTCTGTCTGTCCCTCTCTCCCCCGTCTCTGTCCCTCTCTCCCCCGTCTCTGTCCCTCTCTCCCCCGTCTGTCTGTCCCTCTCTCCCCTGTCTATCTGTCCCTCCTCTCCCCCGTCTGTCTGTCCCTCTCTCCCCCGTCTGTCTGTCCCTCTCTCCACCGTCTGTCTGCCCTCTCTCCCGGCTGTGTGTCTCTCTCTCCCGTCTGTGTGTCTCTCTCTCCCCCGCCTGTCTGTCTGTCTCTCTCTCCCCCCATCTGTCTGTCTCTCTCTCTCCCCCCGCCTGTCTGTCTGTCTCTCTCTCTCCCCGCCTGTCTGTCTGTCTCTCTCTCTCCCCGTCTGTCTGTCTGTCTCTCTCCCCCATCTGTCTGTCTCTCTCCCCCTCTTTTCTCTCTCTCTCTCTCTCCCCGTCTGTCTCTCTCTCTCCCCCCCGTCGGTCTCTCTCTCTCTCTTTCCCCCATCTGTCCCTCTCTCTCTTTCCCCCTCCCCCGCCTGTCTCTCTCTCTCCCACTGCCCCGCCTGTCTCTCTCTTCCCCCACCGTCTGTCTCTCTCTCTCCCCACCCCGTTTGTCTGCTCCTCTCTCTCCCCACCCCATCTTTCTCACTCTCTCCCCTTCGTCTTTCTCACTCTCTCCCCGTCTCTCTGTCTCTCTCTCCCCCGTCTCTCTGTCTCTCTCTTCCCCCGTCTGTCTGTCTCTCTCTCCCCCGTCTGTCTGTCTCTCTCTCCCCCATCTGTCTGTCCCTCTCTCCCCTGTCTGTCGGTCTCTCTCCCCTGCCTATCGGTTTCTCTGTCCTCTGCCTGTCGGTCTCTCTCTCTCCCCCGCTTTTCTCTCTCTTTCTCTCCCCCTAGTCCGTCTATCTCGCTCACTCTCCCCCCAGTCTGCCTCTCTCTCTCGCTCTCCCCCCAGTCTACCCCTCTCTCTCGCTCTCTCGCTCTCCCCCCAGTCTGTCTCTCTCTCTCACTCTCCCCCCAGTCTGTCCCTCTCTCTCACTCTCCCCCCCAGTCTGTCCCCCTCTCTCGCTCTCCCCCCAGTCTGTATGTCTCTCTCTCGCACTCACCCCAGTCTGTACGTCTCTCTCTCTCGCTCTCCCCCTAGTCTGTATTCTCTCTCTCTCACTCTCCCCCCCAGTCTGTATGTCTCTCTCTCTCGCTCTCCCCGCAGTCTGTATTCTCTCTGTCTCGCTCTCCCCCCCAGTCTGTATTCCCTCTCTCTCACTCTCTCCCCGTCTGTCTCTCTGTCTCTCTCCCCCCCCCCCCACACCCCCGTCTGTCTCTCTTTCTTTCTCTCTATCTCTCTCTCTCCCTGTCAGTCTGTCTTTGTCTTTCTCTCTCTCTCAACCCGTCTGTCTGTCTCTCTCTCCGCCTGTCTGCTCCCCGTCAGCCTGTCTCTCCCCCAGTCTGTCTGTTTCTCTCCCCCGTCTGTCTGTCTGTCTCTCTCCCCCGTCTGTCTGTCTGTCTCTCTCTCTCTCGCTCTCCCCCCAGTCTGTCTCTCTCTCTCTCTCCCCTCCGTCTGTCACTCTCTCTCGCTCTCCCCCCAGTCTATCTGTCTCTCTCCCCCATTTGTCTGTCTGTCTTTCTCCCCCATCTGTCTGTCTGTCTCGATCGCCCTGTCTGTCTGTCTGCCTCGCTCCCCCCGTCTGTCTGTCGGTATCGCTCCCCCCATCTGTCTGTATGTATCACTCCCCCATCTGTCTGTCTGTCTCTCTCCCCCCATCTGTCTGTCTGTCTCTGTCCCCCGTCTGTCTCGCTCTCACTCTCTCTCTCCCACCCCGACTGTCTCTCTCACCCCGTCTGTCTCTCTCTCTCCCCCCGTATGTCTCTCTCTCTCGCTCCCACCCCGTCTGCCTCTCTCACTCTCGCTCTCCCCCCAGTCTGTCTGTCTCTCTCTCGCTCTCCCCCAGTCTGTCTCTCTCTCTTGCTCTCCCCCCCAGTCTGTCGCTCACTTTCGCTCTCCCCCCAGTCTGTCGCTCTCCCCCCAGTCTGCCTGTCTCTCTCTCTCCCCCCAGTCTGTCTCTCTCTCTCGCTCTCCCCACAGTCTGTCTGTCTCTCTCGCTCTTCCCCCAGTCTGTCTCTCTTTCGGTCTCCCCACAGGCTGTATGTCTCTCTCTCTCACTCTCCCCCCGCAGTCTGTATGTCTCTCTCTCTCGCTCGCCCCCCAGTCTGTATGTCTCTCTCTCTTGCTCTCCCCCTGTCTGTATTCTCTCTCTCTCGCTCTCCCCACAGTCTGTCTCTCTCTCCCTCCCCCCAATCTCTCTCTCTCTCTCTCTCGCTCACTGTGCCCCCCAGTCTGTCTCTCTCTCACGCTCTCCCCCCAGTCTGTCTCTCTCGCTCTCCCCCCCAATCTCTCTCTCTCTCTCTCGCTCTCTTCACCTCTCTCGCTCTCTCTCTTTCTCTCACTGTCTGTCTGTCTCTCTCTTTTTCTCTCACCCTCTCTCCCCCCCACGTCTGCCTCTCTCTCTCTTTCTCTGTCTCTCTCTCCCCGTCTGTCTGTATCTCTCTCTCCCCATCTGTCTCTCTCTTTCTCTCTCTCTCTCCCCGTCTGTCTCTCTCTCTCTCCCCCATCTGTCTCTCTCTCTCTCTCCCCCCGTCTGTGTCTCTCTCTCACTCTCGCCCCGTCTGTCTGTCTCTCTCTCTCTCTCTCTCCCCCAGTCTGTCTCTCTCTCTCTCGCTCTCCCCCAGTCTGTCTCTCTCTCGCTCTCCCCCCCAGTCTGTCTCTCTCTCTCGCTCTCCCCCCCAGTCTGTCTCTCTCTCTCGCTCTCCCCCAGTCTGTCTCTCTCTCGCTCTCCCCCCCAGTCTGTCTCTCTCTCTCGCTCTCCCCCCCAGTCTGTCTCTCTCTCTCGCTTTCCTCCCATCTGCCTTTCTCTCTCGCTCTCCCCCCAGTCTGTCTGTCTATCTCTCTCCCCCATCTGTCTGTCTGTCTCTCTCCCCATCTGTCTGTCTCTCTCCCCCCCCCCCCCACACCCCATCTGTCACTCTTTCTTTCTCTCTATCTCTCCCCCGTCTGTCTGTCTATCTCTCTCCCCCATCTGTCTGTCTGTCTCTCTCCCCGTCTGTCTGTCTGTCTCTCTCCACCCCCCAACATACCCCATCTGTCACTCTTTCTTTCTCTCTATCTCTCCCCCCGTCTGTCTGTCTCTCTCCCCCCGTCTGTCTGTCTGTCTCTCTCCCCCGTCTGTCTGTCTGTCTCTCTCTCCCGTCTGTCTGTCTGTCTCACTCCCCCTTTCTGTCTGTATCGCTCCCCAGTCTGTTTGTATGTCACTCTCCCCCCCCGTCTGTCTGTCTGTCTCTGTCCCCCCGTCTGTCTCTCTCTCTCTCTCCCCGTCTGTCTCTCTCTCTCTCTCACTCTCCCCCGTCTGTCTGTCTCTCTCCCCCGTCTGTCTGTCTCTCTCCCACGTCTGTCTGTCTCTCTCCCCCCCATCTGTCTCTGTCTCTCTCCCCCCTTCTCTCTCTCTGTCTGCCTCTCTCCCCCAGTCTGTATGTCTGTCTCTCTCCCCCCGTCTGTCTGTCTGTATCGCTCCCCCCGTCTGTTCATATGTGTCTCTCCCCCGTCTGTCTGTCCCTCTCTTCCCCGTCTGTCTGTCCCTCTCTTCCCCATCTGTCTGTCTCTCTCCCCCAGTCTGTATGTCTGTCTCTCTCCCCCAGTCTGTATGTCTGTCTCTCTCCCCCAGTCTGTATGTCTGTCTCTCTCCCCCGTCTGTCTGTCCCTCTCTTCCCCGTCTGTCTGTCCCTCTCTCCCCCGTCTGTATGTCTCTCTCCCCCATCTGTGTGTCTGTCTCGCTCCCCCCTATCTGTCTGTCTGTCTCTGTCCCCCCTGTCCGTCTCTCTCTCTCTCCCCGTCTGTCTCTCTCTCTCTCTCTCACTCTCCCCCCGTCTGTCTGTCTCTCTCCCCCCGTCTGTCTGTCTCTCTCCCCCCGTCTGTCTCTCTCCCCCGTCTGTCTGTCTCTCTCCCCCGTCTGTCTGTCTCTCTCCCCCCCGTCTGTCTGTCTCTCTCCCCCCGTCTGTCTGTCTCTCTCCCCCCGTCTGTCTGTCTCTCTCCCCCGTCTGTCTGTCTCTCTCCCCCCGTCTGTCTGTCTCTCTCCCCCCGTCTGTCTGTCTCTCTCCCCCCGTCTGTCTGTCTCTCTCCCCCCGTCTGTCTGTCTCTCTCCCCCCGTCTGTCTGTCTCTCTCTCCCCATCTGTCTGTTTCTCTCCCCATCTGTCTGTCTCTCTCCCCCCATCTCTCTGTCTCTCTCCCCCCATCTGTCTCTGTCTCTCTCCCCCCCAGTCTGTATGTCTGTCTCTCTCCCTTCTGTCTGTCTGTATCACTCCCCCCGTCTGTTTGTCTGTCCCTCTCTTCCCCGTCCGTCTGTCCATCTCTTCCCTGTCCCTGTGTCCCTCTCGTCCCCGTCTGTCTGTCCCTCTCTCTCCTGTCTGTCTGTCCCTCTCTCCCGTCTGTGTGTGTCTCTCTCCCCCCGCCTGTCTGTCTGTCTCTCTCTCCCCCATCTGTCTGTCCCTCTCTCTCCCACCGCCTGTCTGTCTGTCTCTCTCTCTCCCCGTCTTTCTGTCTGTCTCTCTCCCACCATCTGTCTGTCTCTCTCCCCCCCTTTCTCTCTCTCTCTCTCCCCATCTGTCTCTCTCTCTCTCTCCCCGTCTGTCCCTCTCTCTCTCCCCCCGTCTGTCTCTCTCTCTCTCCCCCCTGTCTGTCTCTCTCTCTCTTTCCCCCGTCTGTCCCTCTCTCTCTTCCCCGTCTGTCTCTCTATCTCTCTTCCCCCGTCTGTCCCTCTCTCTCTTCCCCGTCTGTCTCTCTATCTCTCTTCCCCTCCCCCGCCTGTCTCTCTCTCCCCCTGCCCCGCCTGTCTCTCTCTCTTCCCCCCGTCTGTCTCTCTCTCTCCCCACCCCGTTTGTCTCTCTCTCTCTCTCTCTCCCCACCCCTTCTCACTCTCTCCCCCCGTCTTTCTCACTCACTCCAACCGCCCCCCCGTCTCTGTCTCTCTCTCTCCCCCGTCTGTCTGTCTCTCTCTCCCCCATCTGCCTGTCTCTCTCTCCCCCGTCTGTCTGTCACTCTCTCCCCCGCATGTCATTCTCTCTCTCCCCCCGCATGTCATTCTCTCTCTCCCCCACCTGTCTCTCTCTCTCTCTCTCCCTCCAGTCTGTCTCTCTCTCTCACTCTCCCCCCAGTCTGTCTCTCTCTCTCACTCTCCCCCCAGTCTGTCTCTCTCTCTCGCTCTCCCCCCCAATCTGTCTCTCTCTCTCGCTCTCTTCGCCTCTCTTGCTCTCTCTCTTTCTCTCCCCGTCTGTCTGTCTCTCACTTTATCTCTCTCCCTCTCTCCCCCCCCACGTCTGTCTCTCTCTCTCTTTCTCTCTCTCTCTCTCTCACCCCGTCTGTCTGTATCTCTCTCTCTCCCCTTCTGTTTCTCTCTCTCTCTCCCCGTCTGTCTCTTTCTCTCTCATCCCCGTCTGTCTCTCTCTCTCTCTCTCTCTCCCCCCATCTGTCTCTGTCTCTCCCTCTCTCTCTCCTCCAGTCTGTCTCTCTCTCGCTCTCCCCCAAGTCTACCTCTCTCTCTCGCTCTACCCCCCAGTCTGTCCCTCTCTCTCGCTCTCCCCCCCAGTCTGTCGCTCTCTCTCGCTCTCCCCCCCAGTCGGTCTGTCTCTCTCGCTCTTCCCCCAGTCTGTCTCTCTTTCGCTCTCCCCCCAGTCTGTATGTGTCTCTCTCTCGCACTCACCCCAGTCTGTACATCTCTCTCTCTCGCTCTCCCCTCAGTCTGTATTCTCTCTCTCTCGCTTTCCCCCCAGTTTGTATTCCCTCTCTCTTGCTCTCTACCCGTCTGTCTCTCTGTCTCTCCCCCCCCCCACACCCCTGTCTGTCTCTCTTTCTTTCTCTCTATCTCTCTCTCTCCCTGTCAGTCTGTCTCTCAGTCTTTCTCTCTCTCTCAACCCGTCTGTCTGTCTCTCTCTCCGCCCGTCTGCTCCCCGTCTGCCTGTCTCTCCCCCCGTCTGCCTGTCTCTCCCCCCTGTCTGTCTGTCTGTCTCTCTCCCCCGTCTGTCTGTCTCTCTCTCTCTCTCTCACTCGCCCCCCAGTCTGTCTCTCTCTCTCACTCTCCCCCCAGTCTGTCTCTCTCTTTCGCTCTCCGCCCAGTCTGTCACTCTCTCTCGCTCTCCCCCCAGTCTGTCTGTCTCTCTCCTCCGTCTGTCTGTCTGTCTTGCTCCCCCCGTCTGTCTGTCTGTCTCGATCACCCCGTCTGTCTGTCTGCCTCGCTCCCCCATCTGTCTGTCGGTATCGCTCCGCCCGTCTCTGTCTGTCTCTCTCCCCTATCTGTCTGTCTGTCTCTGTCCCCCATCTATCTCTCTCTCGCTCTGTCTCTCCCACCCCATCTGTCTCTCTCTCTCTCACCCCATCTGTCTCTCTCACCCCCGTCTGTCTCTCTCTCTCGCTCCCACCGCGTCTACCTCTCTCTCTCGCTCTCCCCCGTCTGCCTCTCTCTCTCCCCCTAGTCTGTCTCTCTCGCTCACGCTCCCCCCTGTCTGTCTCTCTCGCTCACGCTCCCCCCAGTCTGTCTCTCTCTCTCGCTCTCCCCCCAGTCTGTCTCTCTCTCTTGCTCTCCCCCCAGTCTGTCTCTCTCGCTCTCCCCCCAATCTGTCTCTCTCTCTCGCTCTCTTCGCCTCTCTTGCTCTCTCTCTCTTTCTCTCCCTGTCTGTCTGTCTCTCTCTTTATCTCACTCACTCTCTCCCCCCCCCCCCACGTCTGTCTGTCTCTCTCTTTCTCTCTCTCTCTCTCTCGCTCCACGACTGTCTGTATCTCTTTCTCTCTCTCCCCATCTGTCTCTCTCTTTCTCTCTCTCTCTCTCCCCGTCTGTGTCTCTCTCTCTCTCCCCCCATCTGTCTTTCTCTCTCTCCCCCATCTGTCTCTCTCTCTCTCTCCCCCCATCTGTGTCTCTCTCTCACTCTCTCCCCAGTCTGTCTCTCTCTCTCTCTCTCCCCCAGTCTGTCTCTCTCTCTCGCTCTCCCCCCAGTCTATCTCTCTCTCGCTCTCCCCCCAGTCTGTCTCTCTCTTTTGCTCTCCCCCCCAGTCTGTCTCTCTCTCACACTTTCCCCCTGTCTGCCTTTCTCTCTCGCTCTCCCCCCAGTCTGTCTGTCTATCTCTCTCTCCCATCTGTCTGTCTGTCTCTCTCCCCGTCTGTCTGTCTGTCTCTCTCCCCCCCCCACACCCCATCTGTCACTCTTTCTTTCTCTCTATCTCTCCCCCCGTCTGTCTCTCTATCTCTCTCCCCCATCTGTCTGTCTGTCTCTCTCCCCGTCTGTCTGTCTATCTCTCCCCCCACACCCCATCTGTCACTCTTTCTTTCTTTCTATCTCTCCCCCCGTCTGTCTGTCTCTCTCCCCCGTCTGTCTGTCTGTCTCTCTCCCCCGTCTGTCTGGCTCCCCCTTTCTGTCTGTCTGTGTATCACTCCCCAGTCTGTTTGTATGTCACTCTCCCCCCCCCGTCTGTCTGTCTGTCTCTGTCCCCCCGTCTGTCTCTCTCTCTCTCTCCCCGTCTGTCTCTCTCTCTTTCACTCTTCCCCGTCTGTCTGTCTCTCTCCCCCGTCTGTCTGTCTCTCTCCCACGTCTGTCTGTCTCTCTCCCCCCTTCTCTCTCTCTCTGTCTGCCTCTCTCCCCCAGTCTGTATGTCTGTCTCTCTCCCCCCGTCTGTCTGTCTGTATCGCTCCCCCGTCTGTTTGTATGTCTCTCTCCCCCGTCTGTCTGTCCCTCTCTTCCCCGTCTGTCTGTCCCTCTCTCCCCCGTCTGTATGTCTCTCTCCCCCATCTGCCTTGTCTGTGTCGCTCCCCCTGTCTGTCTGTCGGTATCGCTCCCCAGTCTGTATGTCTCTCTCCCCCCGTCTGTCTGTCTGTCTCTGTCCCCCCTGTCCGTCTCTCTCTCTCTCTCTCCCCGTCTGTCTCTCTCTCTCTCTCACTCTCCCCCTGTCTGTCTCTCTCTCTCCCCTGTCTCTCTCTCTCCCCCGTCTGTCTGTCTCTCTCCCCCGTCTGTCTGTCTCTCTCCCCCCGTCTGTCTGTCTCTCTCCCCCGTCTGTCTGTCTCTCTCCCCCCGTCTGTCTGTCTCTCTCCCCCCGTCTGTCTGTCTCTCTCCCCCCCGTCGGTCTCACTCTCTCACCCGTCTGTCTGTCTCTCTCCCCCCGTCTGTCTGTCTCTCTCCCCCCCGTCTGTCTGTCTCTCTCCCCCCGTCTGTCTGTCTCTCTCCCCCCGTCTGTCTGTCTCTCTCCCCCGTCTGTCTGTCTCTCTCCCCCGTCTGTCTGTCTCTCTCTCCCCATCTGTCTGTCTCTCCCCCCCCGTCTGTCTGTCGCTCTCCCCCCCGTCTGTCTCTGTCTCTCTCCCCCCCCCCCCAGTCTGTATGTCTGTCTCTCTCCCCCCTTCTGTCTGTCTGTATCGCTCCCCCCCGTCTGTTTGTATGTCTCTCTCCCCCGTCTGTCTGTCCCTCTCTTCCCCGTCTGTCTGTCCCTCTCTTCCCTGTCCCTCTGTCCCTCTCGTCCCCGTCTGTCTGTCCCTCTCTCTCCCGTCTGTCTGTCCCTCTCTCCCATCTGTGTGTGTCTCTCTACCCCCGCCTGTCTGTCTGTCTCTCTCTCCCCCCAGTCTGTCTCTCTCTCTTGCTCTCCCCCCAGTCTGTTTCTCTCTCTTGCTGTCCCCCCAGTCTGTGTCTCTCTCTCACTCTCCCCCCAGTCTGTCTCTCTTTCTCGTTCTCCCCCCAGTGTGTCTGTCTGTCTCTCTCCCCCATCTGTCTGTCTCTCTCTCCACCCGTCTGTCTGTCTCTCTCCTGTCTCTCTCTCCGCCCGTCTGTCTGTCTCTCTCTCTGCCCGTCTGTCTGTCTCTCTCTCCCCCCGTCTGTCTGTCTCTCTCCCCCCGTCTGTCTCTCTCCCCCGTCTGTCTGTCTCTCTCCCCCGTCTGTCTGTCTCTCTCCCCCGTCTGTCTGTCTCTCTCCCCCCGTCTGTCTGTCTCTCTCCCCCCGTCTGTCTGTCTCTCTCCCCCCGTCTGTCTGTCTCTCTCCCCCGTCTGTCTGTCTCTCTCCCCCCGTCTGTCTGTCTCTCTCCCCCCGTCTGTCTGTCTCTCTCCCCCCGTCTGTCTGTCTCTCTCTCCCCATCTGTCTGTTTCTCTCCCCATCTGTCTGTCTCTCTCCCCATCTCTCTGTCTCTCTCCCCCCATCTGTCTCTGTCTCTCTCCCCCCCAGTCTGTATGTCTGTCTCTCTCCCTTCTGTCTGTCTGTATCACTCCCCCCGTCTGTTTGTCTGTCCCTCTCTTCCCCGTCCGTCTGTCCATCTCTTCCCTGTCCCTGTGTCCCTCTCGTCCCCGTCTGTCTGTCCCTCTCTCTCCTGTCTGTCTGTCCCTCTCTCCCGTCTGTGTGTGTCTCTCTCCCCCCGCCTGTCTGTCTGTCTCTCTCTCCCCCATCTGTCTGTCCCTCTCTCTCCCACCGCCTGTCTGTCTGTCTCTCTCTCTCCCCGTCTTTCTGTCTGTCTCTCTCCCACCATCTGTCTGTCTCTCTCCCCCCCCTTTCTCTCTCTCTCTCTCCCCATCTGTCTCTCTCTCTCTCTCCCCGTCTGTCCCTCTCTCTCTCCCCCCGTCTGTCTCTCTCTCTCTCCCCCCCTGTCTGTCTCTCTCTCTCTTTCCCCCGTCTGTCCCTCTCTCTCTTCCCCGTCTGTCTCTCTATCTCTCTTCCCCCCGTCTGTCCCTCTCTCTCTTCCCCGTCTGTCTCTCTATCTCTCTTCCCCTCCCCCGCCTGTCTCTCTCTCCCCCTGCCCCGCCTGTCTCTCTCTCTTCCCCCCGTCTGTCTCTCTCTCTCCCCACCCCGTTTGTCTCTCTCTCTCTCTCTCTCCCCACCCCTTCTCACTCTCTCCCCCCGTCTTTCTCACTCACTCCAACCCCCCCCCCCGTCTCTGTCTCTCTCTCTCCCCCGTCTGTCTGTCTCTCTCTCCCCCATCTGCCTGTCTCTCTCTCTCCCCCGTCTGTCTGTCACTCTCTCCCCCGCATGTCATTCTCTCTCTCCCCCGCATGTCATTCTCTCTCTCCCCCGCCTGTCGGTCTCTCTCTCCCCCACCTGTCTCTCTCTCTCTCTCTCCCTCCAGTCTGTCTCTCTCTCTCACTCTCCCCCCAGTCTGTCTCTCTCTCTCACTCTCCCCCCAGTCTGTCTCTTTCTCTCGCTCTCCCCCCAATCTGTCTCTCTCTCTCGCTCTCTTCGCCTCTCTTGCTCTCTCTCTTTCTCTCCCCGTCTGTCTGTCTCTCACTTTATCTCTCTCCCTCTCTCCCCCCCCCACGTCTGTCTCTCTCTCTCTTTCTCTCTCTCTCTCTCTCTCACCCCGTCTGTCTGTATCTCTCTCTCTCCCCTTCTGTTTCTCTCTCTCTCTCCCCGTCTGTCTCTTTCTCTCTCATCCCCGTCTGTCTCTCTCTCTCTCTCTCTCTCTCTCCCCCCATCTGTCTCTGTCTCTCCCTCTCTCTCTCCTCCAGTCTGTCTCTCTCTCGCTCTCCCCCAAGTCTACCTCTCTCTCTCGCTCTACCCCCAGTCTGTCCCTCTCTCTCGCTCTCCCCCCCAGTCTGTCGCTCTCTCTCGCTCTCCCCCCCAGTCGGTCTGTCTCTCTCGCTCTTCCCCCAGTCTGTCTCTCTTTCGCTCTCCCCCCAGTCTGTATGTGTCTCTCTCTCGCACTCACCCCAGTCTGTACATCTCTCTCTCTCGCTCTCCCCTCAGTCTGTATTCTCTCTCTCTCGCTTTCCCCCCAGTTTGTATTCCCTCTCTCTTGCTCTCTACCCGTCTGTCTCTCTGTCTCTCCCCCCCCCACACCCCTGTCTGTCTCTCTTTCTTTCTCTCTATCTCTCTCTCTCCCTGTCAGTCTGTCTCTCAGTCTTTCTCTCTCTCTCAACCCGTCTGTCTGTCTCTCTCTCCGCCCGTCTGCTCCCCGTCTGCCTGTCTCTCCCCCCGTCTGTCTGTCTCTCTCCCCTGTCTGTCTGTCTGTCTCTCTCCCCCGTCTGTCTGTCTCTCTCTCTCTCTCTCACTCGCCCCCCAGTCTGTCTCTCTCTCTCACTCTCCCCCCAGTCTGTCTCTCTCTTTCGCTCTCCGCCCAGTCTGTCACTCTCTCTCGCTCTCCCCCCAGTCTGTCTGTCTCTCTCCTCCGTCTGTCTGTCTGTCTTGCTCCCCCGTCTGTCTGTCTGTCTCGATCACCCCGTCTGTCTGTCTGCCTCGCTCCCCCATCTGTCTGTCGGTATCGCTCCGCCCGTCTCTGTCTGTCTCTCTCCCCTATCTGTCTGTCTGTCTCTGTCCCCCGTCTATCTCTCTCTCGCTCTGTCTCTCCCACCCCATCTGTCTCTCTCTCTCTCACCCCATCTGTCTCTCTCACCCCCGTCTGTCTCTCTCTCTCGCTCCCACCGCGTCTACCTCTCTCTCTCGCTCTCCCCCGTCTGCCTCTCTCTCTCCCCCTAGTCTGTCTCTCTCGCTCACGCTCCCCCCTGTCTGTCTCTCTCGCTCACGCTCCCCCCAGTCTGTCTCTCTCTCTCGCTCTCCCCCCAGTCTGTCTCTCTCTCTTGCTCTCCCCCCAGTCTGTCTCTCTCGCTCTCCCCCCCAATCTGTCTCTCTCTCTCGCTCTCTTCGCCTCTCTTGCTCTCTCTCTCTTTCTCTCCCCGTCTGTCTGTCTCTCTCTTTATCTCACTCACTCTCTCCCCCCCCCCCCCCCCACGTCTGTCTGTCTCTCTCTTTCTCTCTCTCTCTCTCTCGCTCCACGACTGTCTGTATCTCTTTCTCTCTCTCCCCATCTGTCTCTCTCTTTCTCTCTCTCTCTCTCCCCGTCTGTGTCTCTCTCTCTCTCCCCCCATCTGTCTTTCTCTCTCTCCCCCATCTGTCTCTCTCTCTCTCTCCCCCCATCTGTGTCTCTCTCTCACTCTCTCCCCAGTCTGTCTCTCTCTCTCTCTCTCCCCCAGTCTGTCTCTCTCTCTCGCTCTCCCCCAGTCTATCTCTCTCTCGCTCTCCCCCCAGTCTGTCTCTCTCTTTTGCTCTCCCCCCAGTCTGTCTCTCTCTCACACTTTCCCCCCGTCTGCCTTTCTCTCTCGCTCTCCCCCCAGTCTGTCTGTCTATCTCTCTCTCCCATCTGTCTGTCTGTCTCTCTCCCCGTCTGTCTGTCTGTCTCTCTCCCCCCCCACACCCCATCTGTCACTCTTTCTTTCTCTCTATCTCTCCCCCCGTCTGTCTCTCTATCTCTCTCCCCCATCTGTCTGTCTGTCTCTCTCCCCGTCTGTCTGTCTGTCTCTCTCCCCCCACACCCCATCTGTCACTCTTTCTTTCTTTCTATCTCTCCCCCCGTCTGTCTGTCTCTCTCCCCCGTCTGTCTGTCTGTCTCTCTCCCCCGTCTGTCTGGCTCCCCCTTTCTGTCTGTCTGTGTATCACTCCCCAGTCTGTTTGTATGTCACTCTCCCCCGCCGTCTGTCTGTCTGTCTCTGTCCCCCCGTCTGTCTCTCTCTCTCTCTCCCCGTCTGTCTCTCTCTCTTTCACTCTTCCCCGTCTGTCTGTCTCTCTCCCCCGTCTGTCTGTCTCTCTCCCACGTCTGTCTGTCTCTCTCCCCCCTTCTCTCTCTCTCTGTCTGCCTCTCTCCCCCAGTCTGTATGTCTGTCTCTCTCCCCCCGTCTGTCTGTCTGTATCGCTCCCCCGTCTGTTTGTATGTCTCTCTCCCCCGTCTGTCTGTCCCTCTCTTCCCCGTCTGTCTGTCCCTCTCTTCCCCGTCTGTCTGTCCCTCTCTCCCCCGTCTGTATGTCTCTCTCCCCCATCTGCCTTGTCTGTGTCGCTCCCCCTGTCTGTCTGTCGGTATCGCTCCCCAGTCTGTATGTCTCTCTCCCCCCGTCTGTCTGTCTGTCTCTGTCCCCCTGTCCGTCTCTCTCTCTCTCTCTCCCCGTCTGTCTCTCTCTCTCTCTCACTCTCCCCCTGTCTGTCTCTCTCTCTCCCCTGTCTCTCTCTCTCCCCCGTCTGTCTGTCTCTCTCCCCCGTCTGTCTGTCTCTCTCCCCCCGTCTGTCTGTCTCTCTCCCCCGTCTGTCTGTCTCTCTCCCCCCGTCTGTCTGTCTCTCTCCCCCCGTCTGTCTGTCTCTCTCCCCCCCGTCGGTCTCACTCTCTCACCCGTCTGTCTGTCTCTCTCCCCCCGTCTGTCTGTCTCTCTCCCCCCCGTCTGTCTGTCTCTCTCCCCCCGTCTGTCTGTCTCTCTCCCCCCGTCTGTCTGTCTCTCTCCCCCCGTCTGTCTGTCTCTCTCCCCCATCTGTCTGTCTCTCTCCCCCGTCT
Source organism: Isurus oxyrinchus (assembly GCA_026770705.1). Taxonomy (NCBI): domain Eukaryota; kingdom Metazoa; phylum Chordata; class Chondrichthyes; order Lamniformes; family Lamnidae; genus Isurus; species Isurus oxyrinchus. The sequence continues at coordinate 37,777 of JANJGN010002847.1, forward strand.
GTCTCTCTCTCCCCATCTGTCTGTCTCTCCCCCCCCCGTCTGTCTGTCGCTCTCCCCCCGTCTGTCTCTGTCTCTCTCCCCCCCCCCCCAGTCTGCATGTCTGTCTCTCTCCCCCCTTCTGTCTGTCTGTATCGCTCCCCCCGTCTGTTTGTATGTCTCTCTCCCCCGTCTGTCTGTCCCTCTCTTCCCCGTCTGTCTGTCCCTCTCTTCCCTGTCCCTCTGTCCCTCTCGTCCCCGTCTGTCTGTCCCTCTCTCTCCCGTCTGTCTGTCCCTCTCTCCCATCTGTGTGTGTCTCTCTACCCCCGCCTGTCTGTCTGTCTCTCTCTCCCCCCAGTCTGTCTCTCTCTCTTGCTCTCCCCCCAGTCTGTTTCTCTCTCTTGCTGTCCCCCCAGTCTGTGTCTCTCTCTCACTCTCCCCCCAGTCTGTCTCTCTTTCTCGTTCTCCCCCCAGTGTGTCTGTCTGTCTCTCTCCCCCATCTGTCTGTCTCTCTCTCCACCCGTCTGTCTGTCTCTCTCCTGTCTCTCTCTCCGTCCGTCTGTCTGTCTCTCTCTCTGCCCGTCTGTCTGTCTCTCTCTCCGCCCGTCTGTCTGTCTCTCTCTCCCCCGTCGGTCTGTCTCTCTCCCCCCCGTCTGTCTGTCTCTCTCCCCCCCGTCTGTCTGTCTCTCTCCCCCCCGTCTGTCTGTCTCTCTCCCCCCATCTGTCTGTCTCTCTCCCCCGTCTGTCTGTCTCTCTCCCCCGTCTGTCTGTCTCTCTCCCCCGTCTGTCTGTCTCCCCGTCTGTCTGTGTCTCTCCCCCGTCTGTCTGTCTGTCTCTCTCCCCCGTCTGTCTGTCTCTCTCTCTCCCCCGTCTGTCTCTCTCTCTCCCCCGTCCGACTGTCTCTCTCCCCACGTCTGTCTGTCTCTCTCTAACCCGTCTGTCTGTCTGTATCTGTCCCCCCGTCTGTCTGTCTCTCTCTCCGCCCGTCTGTCTGTCTCTCTCCGCCCGTCTGTCTGTCTCTCTCTCTCCGCCCGTCTGTCTGTCTCTCTCTCTCCGCCCGTCTGTCTGTCTCTCTCTCCGCCCGTCTGTCTGTCTCTCTCCCCCCGTCTGTCTGTCTCTCTCTCCGCCCGTCTGTCTGTCTGTCTCTCTTTCCACCCATCTGTCTGTCTGTCTGTCTCTCTCTCTCCACCCGTCTGTCTGTCTCTCTCTCCGCCCGTCTGTCTGTCTCTCTCTCCGCCCGTCTGTCTGTCTCTCTCTCCGCCCATCTGTCTGTCTATCTCTCTCTCCACCCGTCTGTCTGTCTCTCTCTCTCCGCCCGTCTGTCTGTCTCTCTCTCCGCCCATCTGTCTGTCTCTCTCTCCGCCCATCTGTCTGTCTGTCTGTCTCTCTCTCCGCCCGTCTCTGTCTCTCTCTTTCTCCACCTGTCTGTCTGTCTCATTCTCTCTCTCCACCCGTCTGTCTCTCTCTCTCTCTCTCTCTCTCTCCGCCCGTCTGTCTGTCTCTCTCTCTCTCTCCGCCCGTCTGTCTGTCTCTCTCTCTCTCTCCGTCTGTCTGTCTCTCTCTCTCTCCACGTGTCTGTCTGTCTCTCTCTCTCTCTCCGCCTGTCTGTCTCTCTTTCTCTCTCTCACCCCCGTCTGTCTCTCTCTCTCCCCCCCCCCCCCCGTCTGTCTCTCTCTCTCCCCCCCCGCCGTCTGTCTCTCTCTCTCTCCTCCCGTCTGTCTGTCTCTCTCTCTCCCCATCTGTCTCTCTCTCTCTCCCCCCGATCTGTCTCTCTCTCTCGCTCTCCCCGCAGTCTGCCGCTCTCTCTCGCTCTCCCCCCATTCTGTCTCTCTCTCTCTCGCTCTCCTCCCAGTATGTCTCTCTCTCTCTCTCCGCCTGTCTGTCTCTCTCTCTTTCTCTCTCTCACCCCTCGTCTGTCTCTCTCTTCCCCCCCGTCTGTCTCTCTCTCTCCCTATCTGTCTCTCTCTCTCTCTCCGCCCGTCTGTCTGTCTCTCTCTCCCCCGTCGGTCTGTCTCTCTCCCCCCCCGTCTGTCTGTCTCTCTCCCCATCTGTCTCTCTCTCTCTCTCTCCGCCCGTCTGTATGTCTCTCTCTCTCTCTCTCTCTCCGCCTGTCTGTCTCTCTCTTTCTCTCTCTCACCCCCCATCTGTCTCTCTCTCCCCCCCCCCCCGTCTGTCTCTCTCTCTCCCCATCTGTCTCTCTCTCTCTCCCCCCGATTTGTCTCTCTCTCTCGCTCTCCCCCCAGTCTGCCGCTCTCTCTCGCTCCCCCCCCCATTCTGTCTCTCTCTCTCTCGCTCTCCTCCCAGTATGTCTCTCTCTCTCTCTCGCACTCCCCCCCAGTCTGTCTCTGTCTCCCGCTCTCCCCCAGTCAGTCCCTCTCTCCCGCTCTCCCCCCCAGTCTGTCTGTCTGTCTGTCTCGCTCTTCCCCCAGTCTGTCTCTCTCTCTCTTGCTCTCCCCTGTCTTTATGTCTCTCTCTCTCTTGCTCTCCCCCCAGTCTGTATGTCTCTCTCGCTCTCCCCCCAGTCTGTCTGTCTCGCTCGCTCTTCCCCAGTCTGTCTGTCTCTCTCTCTCGCTCTTCCCCCAGTCTGTCTGTCTCTCTCTCTCGCTCTCCCACAGTCTGTATGTCTCACTCTCCTCCCGTCTGTCTGTCTGTCTCTCTCCCCCTATCTGTCTGTCTCTCTCCCCCCCGTCTGTCTGTCTCTCTCCCCCGTCTGTCTGTCTCTCCCCCCGTCTGTCTGTCCCTCTCCTCCCATCTGTCTGTCTGTCTCTCTTTCTCCCCGCGTCTGTCTGTCTGTCTCTCTCTCCCCCCGTCTCTGTCTCTCTCTCTCTCTCACCCCATCTGTCTCTCTCTCTCTCTCACCCCGTCTGTCTGTCACTCTCTCTCTCTCTCTCTCACCCCGTCTGTCTGTCACTCTCTCTCTCTCTCACCCCGTCTGTCTCTCTCTCTCTCTCCCCCCCGTCTTTCTGTCGCTCTCCCCCCCCCCCGTCTGTCTATCTCTCTCCCCCCGTCTGTCTGTCTCTCTCCCCCCCGTCTGTCTCTCTCTCTACCCCGTCTGTCTCTCTCCCCCGTCAGTGTGTCTCTCTCCCCCGTCTGTCTGTCTCCCCCCCGTCTGTCTGTCTGTCTCCCCCGTCTGTCTGTGTCTCTCCCCCGTCTGTCTGTCTGTGTCTCTCCCCCTTCTGTCTCTCTCTCTCCCCCCGTCTGTCTGTCTCTCTCTCTGCCCGTCTGTCTCTCTCTCCGCCCATCTGTCTGTCTCTCTCTCCGCCCATCTGTCTGTCTATCTCTCTCTCCGCCCAACTGCCTCTCTATCTCTCTCTCCACCCGTCTATCTGTCTCTCTCTCTCCGCCCATCTGTCTGTCTGTCTCTCTCTCCGCCCATCTGTCTGTCTGTCTTTCTCTCCGCCCATCTGTCTGTCTGTCTTTCTCTCCGCCCATCTGTCTGTCTGTCTCTCTCTCTCCGCCCGTCTGTCTGTCTCTCTCTCTCCGCCCGTCTGTCTGTCTCTCTCTCCGTCCATCTGTCTGTCTGTCTCTCTCTCCGCCCGTCTCTGTCTCTCTCTTTCTCCGCCTGTCTGTCTGTCTCATTCTTTCTCTCTGCCCGTCTGTCTGTCTCTCTCTCTCTCCGCCCGTCTGTCTGTCTCTCTCTCTCTCTCCGCCCGTCTGTCTGTCTCTCTCTCTCTCTCTCTCGCCGCCTGTCTGTCTCTCTCTCTTTCTCTCTCTCACCCCTCGTCTGTCTCTCTCTCCCCCCGTCTGTCTCTCTCTCTCCCCATCTGTCTCTCTCTCTCCGCCCGTCTGTCTGTCTCTCTCTCTCTCTCCACCCCTCTGTCTGTCTCTCTCTCTCTCTCCACCTGTCTGTCTCTCTCTCTTTCTCTCTCTCACCCCCCGTCTGTCTCTCTCTCTCCCCCCCGTCTGTCTCTCTCTCTCCCCATCTGTCTCTCTCTCTCCCCCCCGATCTGTCTCTCTCTCTCCCCCCAGTCTGCCGCTCTCTCTCGCTCTCCCCCCCATTCTGTCTCTCTCTCTCTCGCTCTCCCCCCCAGTATGTTTGTCTCTCTCTCTCTCCCTCTCTCTCTCACACTCCCCCCAGTCTGTCTCTGTCTCCCGGTCTCCCCCAGTCAGTCCCTCTCTCCCGCTCTCCCCCCCAGTCTGTCTGTCTCTCTCGCTCTTCCCCCAGTCTGTCTCTCTCTCTCTTGCTCTCCCCTGTCTTTATGTCTCTCTCTCTCTCGCTCTCCCCCCAGTCTGTATGTCTCTCTCACTCTCCCCCCAGACTGTCTGTCTCTCTCGCTCTTCCCCAGTCTGTCTGTCTCTCTCTCTCTCGCTCTCCCACAGTCTGTATGTCTCACTCTCCTCCCGTCTGTCTGTCTGTCTCTCTCCCCCCGTCTGTCTGTCTGTCTCTCTCCCCCCATCTGTGTGTCTCTCTCTCCCGCCCGTCTGTCTGTCTCTCTCTCCGCCCGTCTGTCTGTCTCTCTCTCCGCCCCCGTCTGTCTGTCTCCTCTCTCCGCCCATCTGTCTGTCTGTCTTTCTCTCCGCCCATCTGTCTGTCTGTCTCTCTCTCTCCGCCCGTCTGTCTGTCTCTCTCTCTCCGCCCGTCTGTCTGTCTCTCTCTCCGTCCATCTGTCTGTCTGTCTCTCTCTCCGCCCGTCTCTGTCTCTCTCTTTCTCCGCCTGTCTGTCTGTCTCATTCTTTCTCTCTGCCCGTCTGTCTGTCTCTCTCTCTCTCCGCCCATCTGTCTGTCTCTCACTCTCTCCGCCCGTCTGTCTGTCTCTCTCTCTCTCTCCGCCCGTCTGTCTGTCTCTCTCTCTCTCTCTCTGCCGCCTGTCTGTCTCTCTCTCTTTCTCTCTCTCACCCCTCGTCTGTCTCTCTCTCCCCCCGTCTGTCTCTCTCTCTCCCCCATCTGTCTCTCTCTCTCCGCCCGTCTGTCTGTCTCTCTCTCTCTCTCCACCCCTCTGTCTGTCTCTCTCTCTCTCTCCACCTGTCTGTCTCTCTCTCTTTCTCTCTCTCACCCCCCCGTCTGTCTCTCTCTCTCCCACCCGTCTGTCTCTCTCTCTCCCCATCTGTCTCTCTCTCTCCCCCCCGATCTGTCTCTCTCTCTCTCTCCCCCCAGTCTGCCGCTCTCTCTCGCTCTCCCCCCATTCTGTCTCTCTCTCTCTCGCTCTCACCCCCAGTATGTTTGTCTCTCTCTCTCTCCCTCTCTCTCTCACACTCCCCCCCAGTCTGTCTCTGTCTCCCCGGTCTCCCCCAGTCAGTCCCTCTCTCCCGCTCTCCCCCCCAGTCTGTCTGTCTCTCTCGCTCTTTCCCCCAGTCTGTCTCTCTCTCTCTTGCTCTCCCCTGTCTTTATGTCTCTCTCTCTCTCGCTCTCCCCCCCAGTCTGTATGTCTCTCTCACTCTCCCCCCAGACTGTCTGTCTCTCTCGCTCTTCCCCAGTCTGTCTGTCTCTCTCTCTCGCTCTCCCACAGTCTGTATGTCTCACTCTCCTCCCGTCTGTCTGTCTGTCTCTCTCCCCCCGTCTGTCTGTCTGTCTCTCTCCCCCCATCTGTGTGTCTCTCTCTCCGCCCGTCTGTCTGTCTCTCTCTCCGCCCGTCTGTCTGTCTCTCTCTCCGCCCGTCTGTCTGTCTCTCTCTCCGCCCGTCTGTCTGTCTGTCTCCCCGCCCGTCTGTCTGTCTCTCTCTCCGCCCGTCTGTCTGTCTGTCTCTCTCTCCACCCGTCTGTCCGTCTCTCTCTCTCCGCCCGTCTGTCTGTCTCTCTCTCCGCCCGTCTGTCTGTCTCTCTCTCCGCCCGTCTGTCTGTCTCTCTCTCCGCCCGTCTGTCTGTCTCTCTCTCCGCCCGTCTGTCTGTCTCTCTCTCCGCCCGTCTGTCTCTCTCTCTGCCCGTCTGTCTGTCTCTCTCTCCGCCCGTCTGTCTGTCTCTCTCTCCGCCCATCTGTCTGTCTGTCTCTCTCTCCACCCATCTGTCTGTCTGTCTCTCTCTCCGCCCTTCTCTGTCTCTCTCTTTCTCCACCTGTCTGTCTGTCTCATTCTCTCTCTCCGCCCGTCTGTCTCTCTCTTTCTCTCTCTCTCTCTCCGCCCGTCTGTCTGCCTCTCTCTCTCCGCCCGTCTGTCTGTCTCTCTCTCTCTCTCCGTCTGTCTGTCTCTCTCTCTCTCCGCCTGTCTGTCTGTCTCTCTCTCTCTCTCCGCCTGTCTGTCTCTCTCTTTCTCTCTCTCACCCCCCGTCTGTCTCTCTCTCTCCCCCCCCCCCCCATCTGTCTCTCTCTCTCCCCCCGTCTGTCTCTCTCTCTCTCCCCATCTGTCTCTCTCTCTCTCCCCCCGATCTGTCTCTCTCTCTCGCTCTCCCCCCCAGTCTGCCGCTCTCTCTCGCTCTCCCCCCATTCTGTCTTTCTCTCACTCGCTCTCCTCCCAGTATGTCTCTCTCTCTCTCTCTCTCTCTCTCTCTCCGCCTGTCTGTCTCTCTCTCTTTCTCTCTCTCACCCCTCGTCTGTCTCTCTCTTCCCCCCCCCCGTCTGTCTCTCTCTCTCCCCCATCTGTCTCTCTCTCTCTCTCTCCGCCCATCTGTCTGTCTCTCTCTCTCTCTCCGCCCGTCTGTCTGTCTCTCTCTCTCTCTCCGTCTGTCTGTCTCTCTCTCTCTCTCCGCCCGTCTGTATGTCTCTCTCTCTCTCTCCGCCTGTCTGTCTCTCTCTTTCTCTCTCTCACCCCCCCGTCTGTCTCTCTCTCCCGCCCCCCCCCCCCGTCTGTCTCTCTCTCTCCCCATCTGTCTCTCTCTCTCTCCCCCCCGATCTGTCTCTCTGTCTCGCTCTCCCCCCATTCTGCCGCTCTCTCTCGCTCTCCCCCCATTCTGTCTCTCTCGCTCTCCTCCCAGTATGTCTCTCTCTCTCTCTCCGCACTCCCCCCCAGTCTGTCTCTGTCTCCCGCTCTCCCCCAGTCAGTCCCTCTCTCCCACTCTCCCCCCCCAGTCTGTCTGACTGTCTCGCTCTTCCCCCAGTCTGTCTCTCTCTCTCTTGCTCTCCCCCTGTCTTTATGTCTCTCTCTCTCTCGCTCTCCCCCCCAGTCTGTATGTCTCTCTCGCTCTCCCCCCAGTCTGTCTGTCTCTCTCGCTCTTCCCCAGTCTGTCTGTCTCTCTCTCTCGCTCTTCCCCCAGTCTGTCTGTCTCTCTCTCTCGCTCTCCCACAGTCTGTATGTCTCACTCTCCTCCCGTCTGTCTGTCTGTTTGTCTGTCTGTCTCTCTCCCCCTGTCTGTCTGTCTCTCTCCTCCCGTCTGTCTGTCTCTCTCCCCCGTCTGTCTGTCTCTCTCCCCCATCTGTCTGTCTGTCTCTCTCCCCCCCCCCCGTCTGTCTGTCTGTCCCTCCCCTCCCATCTGTCTGTCTGTCTCTCTTTCTCCCCACGTCTGTCTGTATGTCTCTCTCCCTCGCTCTCCCCCCAGTCTGTCTCTCTCTCTCACTCTCCCCCCAATCTGTCTCTCTCTCTCGCTCTCCCCCCAGTCTCTCTGTCTGTCTCTCTCCCCGTCTGTCTCTGTCTCTCTCCCCCCCCCCCCCCACACCACGTCTGTCTCTCTTTCTTTCTCTCTGTCTCTCTCTCCCTGTCAGTCTGTCTCTCAGTCTTTCTCTCTCTCTCAACCCATCTGTCTGTCTGTCTCTCCACCCATCTGCTCCCCGTCTGCCTGTCTCTCCCCCGTCTGTCTGTCTCTCTCCCCCATCTGTCTGTCTGTCTCTCTCCCCCATCTGTCTGTCTGTCTCTCTCCCCCATCTGTCTGTCTGTCTCTCTCCCCCATCTGTCTGTCTGTCTCGCTCCCCCCAACTGTCTGTCTCGCTCACTCTTTCTGTCTGTCTCTCTCCCCCCATCTGTATGTCTGTCTCTCTCTCCCTGTCTGTCTCTCTCCCCGTCTGTCTGTCTGTATCTCTCCTCCATCTGTCTGTCTGTCTGTCTCTCTCTTCCCCCGTCTGTCTTTCTGACTCGCTCCCCCCGTCTGTCTTTCTGACTCTCTCCCCCCGTCTGTCTTTCTGACTCTCTCCCCCCGTCTGTCTTTCTGACTCTCTCCCCCCGTCTGTCTGTCTGTCTCTCTCCCCCGTCTGTCTGTCTGTCTCTCTCCCCCGTCTGTCTGTCTGTCTCTCTCCCCCATCTGTCTGTCTCTCTCCCCGTCTGTCTGTCTCTCTCCCCCGTCTGTCTGTCTCTCTCCCCCGTCTGTCTGTCTCTCTCCCCCGTCTGTATGTCTTTCTCCCCCGTCTGTCTGTCTCTCTCCCCCCGTCTGTCTGTCTCTCTCCCCCCATCTGTCTGTCTCTCTCCCCCATCTGTCTGTCTCTCTCCCCCGTCTGTCTGTCTCTCTCGCCCGTCTGTCTGTCTCTTTCCCCCCTTCTTTCTGTCTCTCTGCCCCATCTGTCTCTCTGTCTCTTTCCCCCATCTGTCTGTCTCTCTCCCCCATCTGTCTCTCTGTCTCTCTCCCCTATCTGTCTGTCTGTCTGTCTTTCTCCCCCATCTGTCTGTCTGTCTCTCTCCCCCATCTGTCTGTCTGTCTCTCTCCCCCATCTGTCTGTCTGTCTCTGTCCCCCGTCTGTCTGTCAGTATCGCTCCCCCCGTCTGTCTGTATCGCTCCCCCCATCTGTCTGTATGTCTCTCTCCCCCCCATCTGTCTGTCTGTCGCTTTCCCCCCATCCATCTCTCTCTCTCTCCCCCCGTATGTCTCTGTCTCGCTCCCCCGTCTGTCTGTCTGTCTCTCTCCTCCCGTCTGTCTTTCTGACTCCCTCCCCTTGTCTGTCTGTCTGTCTCTCTCCCCCGTCTGTCTGTCTGTCTGTCTCTCTCCCCATCTGTCTCTGTCTCTCTCCCCCCCACACCCCCGTCTGTCTCTCTTAATTTCTCTCTCTGTCTCGCTCCCTGTCAGTCTGTCTCTCACTCTTCCTCTCTCTCACCCCATCTGTCTGTCTCTCTCTCCGCTCGTCTGCCACCTCCATCTGTCTGTCTCTCTCCCCCGTCTGTCTGTCTCTCTCCCCCGTCTGTCTGTCTCTCTCCCCCGTCTGTCTGTCTCTTTCCCCCCTTTTGTCTGTCTCTCTCCCCCATCTGTCTGTCTCTCTCCCCCATCTGTCTGTCTGTCTGTCTCCCCCATCTGTCTGTCTCTCTCCCCCATCTGTCTGTCTGTCTCTCTCCCCGTCTGTCTGTCTGTCTCTCTCCCCCGTCTGTCTGTCTCTCTCCCCCCATCTGTCTGTCTCTCTCCCCCCATCTGTCTGTCTGTCTCTCTTCCCCGTCTGTCTGTCTGTCTCTCTTCCCCGTCTGTCTGTCTGTCTCTCTTCCCCATCTGTCTGTCTCTCTTCCCCGTCTGTCTGTCTGTCTCTCTTCCTCACCTGATTGTCTCTCTCACCCCCCGTCTGTCTCTGTCTCGCTCCCCCGTCTGTCTGTCTGTCTCTCTCCCCCCCCGTCTGTCTGTCTGTCTCTCTCCCCCCCCGTCTGTCTGTCTGTCTCTCTCCCCCCGTCTGTCTGTCTGTCTCTCTCCCCCTGTCTGTCTGTCTGTCTCTCTCCCCCCGTCTGTCTGTCTCTCTCCCTCCCTCCATCTGTCTGTCTGTCTCTCTCCCCCGTCTGTCTGTCTCTCTCTCTCCCCCCGTCTGTCTCTCTCTCTCTCTCTCTCTCTCTCTCTCTCTCTCTCTCCCCCCCCCCCCCCCCCCCCTTCTGTCTCTCTCTCTGTCCACCGGTCTGTCTCTCTCTCTCATCCCCCGGTCTGTGTGTCTCTCTCTCTCTCCGCCTCTCTCTGTCTCTCTCTCTCTCTCTCACCGCCTCTCTCTGTCTCTCTCTCTCTCTGCCTCTCTCAGTCTCTCTGCCTCTCTCTCTCCATCTGTCTGTTTCTCTCTCTCTCTGTTTCTCTCTCCCCATCTGTCTGTCTCTCTTTTTCTCTCTCTGTCTGTCGCCGTCTCTCTCTCTCTCCCCGTCGGTCTATCTCTCTCTTTTTCTCTGTACCTCTCTTTCTTTCTCTCCCGCCCCCATCTGTGTCCCTCTCTTTCTCTCTCCCCATCTGTCTCTTTGTCTCTTTCTCCTCTCTCTCTCCCAGTCTGTCTCTCTGCCTGTCTGTCTCTCTGTCTCTCCCTGCGTCTGTCTATCTCTCTCTCCATCCCGTCTGTCTGTCTCTCTATCCCACCCGTCTGACTGTCTCTCTCCCCCATCTGTCTGTCTCTCTCCCCCATCTGTATGTATTTCTCCCCTGTCTGTATGTCTTCCTCACCCGTCTGTATGTCTTTCTCCCCCGTCTGTCTGTCTCTCTCCCCCGTCTGTCTGTCTCTTGCCCCCCTTCTGTCTGTCTCTCTGCCCCGTCTGTCTCTCTCTCCCATCTGTCTGTCTGTCTCTCTCCCCCATCTGTCTGTCTGTCTGTCTCTCTCCTCCATCTGTCTGTCTGTCTCTATTCCCCGTCTGTCAGTATCGCTCCCCCCCGTCTGTCTGTATCGCTCCCCCCTTCTGTCTGTATGTCTCTCTCCCCCCCCATCTGTCTGTCTGTCGCAGTCCCCCCCGTCTGTCTCTCTCTCCGCCCGTCTGTCTGTCTCTCTCTCCGCCCATCTGTCTGTCTATCTCTCTCTCCACCCGTCTGTCTGTCTCTCTCTCTCCGCCCGTCTGTCTGTCTCTCTCTCCGCCCATCTGTCTGTCTCTCTCTCCGCCCGTCTGTCTGTCTCTCTCTCCGCCCGTCTGTCTGTCTCTCTCTCCGCCCATCTGTCTGTCTGTCTCTCTCTCCGCCCATCTGTCTGTCTGTCTCTCTCTCTCCGCCCATCTGTCTGTCTCTCTCTCTCCGTCCGTCTGTCTGTCTCTCTCTCCGTCCATCTGTCTGTCTGTCTCTCTCTCCGCCCATCTGTCTGTCTGTCTCTCTCTCTCCACTCGTCTGTCTGTCTCTCTCTCTCTCCGGCCATCTGTCTGTCTCTCAATCTCTCCGCCCGTCTGTCTGTCTCTCTCTCTCTCTCTCCGCCCGTCTGTCTGTCTTTCTCTCTCTCTCGCTCTCTCTCTCTCTCTCCGCCTGTCTGTCTCTCTCTCTTTCTCTCTCTCACCCCTCGTCTGTCTCTCTCTCTCCCCCCCGTCTGTCTCTTTCTCTCCCCATCTGTCTCTCTCTCTCCGCCCGTCTGTCTGTCTCTCTCTCTCTCCGCCCGTCTGTCTGTCTCTCTCTCTCTCTCTCTCCGCCCGTCTGTCTGCCTCTCTCTCTCCGCCCGTCTGTCTGTCTCTCTCTCTCTCTCCGTCTGTCTGTCTCTCTCTCTCTCCGCCTGTCTGTCTGTCTCTCTCTCTCTCTCCGCCTGTCTGTCTCTCTCTTTCTCTCTCTCACCCCCCGTCTGTCTCTCTCTCTCCCCCCCCCCCCATCTGTCTCTCTCTCTCCCCCCGTCTGTCTCTCTCTCTCTCCCCATCTGTCTCTCTCTCTCTCCCCCCGATCTGTCTCTCTCTCTCGCTCTCCCCCCAGTCTGCCGCTCTCTCTCGCTCTCCCCCCATTCTGTCTTTCTCTCACTCGCTCTCCTCCCAGTATGTCTCTCTCTCTCTCTCTCTCTCTCTCTCTCCGCCTGTCTGTCTCTCTCTCTTTCTCTCTCTCACCCCTCGTCTGTCTCTCTCTTCCCCCCCCCCGTCTGTCTCTCTCTCTCCCCATCTGTCTCTCTCTCTCTCTCCGCCCATCTGTCTGTCTCTCTCTCTCTCTCCGCCCGTCTGTCTGTCTCTCTCTCTCTCTCCGTCTGTCTGTCTCTCTCTCTCTCTCCGCCCGTCTGTATGTCTCTCTCTCTCTCTCCGCCTGTCTGTCTCTCTCTTTCTCTCTCTCACCCCCCGTCTGTCTCTCTCTCCCGCCCCCCCCCCCCGTCTGTCTCTCTCTCTCCCCATCTGTCTCTCTCTCTCTCCCCCCGATCTGTCTCTCTGTCTCGCTCTCCCCCATTCTGCCGCTCTCTCTCGCTCTCCCCCCATTCTGTCTCTCTCGCTCTCCTCCCAGTATGTCTCTCTCTCTCTCTCGCACTCCCCCCCAGTCTGTCTCTGTCTCCCGCTCTCCCCCCAGTCAGTCCCTCTCTCCCACTCTCCCCCCCAGTCTGTCTGACTGTCTCGCTCTTCCCCCAGTCTGTCTCTCTCTCTCTTGCTCTCCCCTGTCTTTATGTCTCTCTCTCTCTCGCTCTCCCCCCCAGTCTGTATGTCTCTCTCGCTCTCCCCCCAGTCTGTCTGTCTCTCTCGCTCTTCCCCAGTCTGTCTGTCTCTCTCTCTCGCTCTTCCCCCAGTCTGTCTGTCTCTCTCTCTCGCTCTCCCACAGTCTGTATGTCTCACTCTCCTCCCGTCTGTCTGTCTGTCTCTCTCCCCCTGTCTGTCTGTCTCTCTCCTCCCGTCTGTCTGTCTCTCTCCCCCGTCTGTCTGTCTCTCTCCCCCATCTGTCTGTCTGTCTCTCTCCCCCCCCCCCGTCTGTCTGTCTGTCCCTCCCCTCCCATCTGTCTGTCTGTCTCTCTTTCTCCCCACGTCTGTCTGTATGTCTCTCTCCCTCGCTCTCCCCCCAGTCTGTCTCTCTCTCTCACTCTCCCCCCAATCTGTCTCTCTCTCTCGCTCTCCCCCCCAGTCTCTCTGTCTGTCTCTCTCCCCGTCTGTCTCTGTCTCTCTCCCCCCCCCCCCCACACCACGTCTGTCTCTCTTTCTTTCTCTCTGTCTCTCTCTCCCTGTCAGTCTGTCTCTCAGTCTTTCTCTCTCTCTCAACCCATCTGTCTGTCTGTCTCTCCACCCATCTGCTCCCCGTCTGCCTGTCTCTCCCCCGTCTGTCTGTCTCTCTCCCCCATCTGTCTGTCTGTCTCTCTCCCCCATCTGTCTGTCTGTCTCTCTCCCCCATCTGTCTGTCTGTCTCTCTCCCCCATCTGTCTGTCTGTCTCGCTCCCCCCAACTGTCTGTCTCGCTCACTCTTTCTGTCTGTCTCTCTCCCCCCATCTGTATGTCTGTCTCTCTCTCCCTGTCTGTCTCTCTCCCCGTCTGTCTGTCTGTATCTCTCCTCCATCTGTCTGTCTGTCTGTCTCTCTCTTCCCCCGTCTGTCTTTCTGACTCGCTCCCCCCGTCTGTCTTTCTGACTCTCTCCCCCCGTCTGTCTTTCTGACTCTCTCCCCCCGTCTGTCTTTCTGACTCTCTCCCCCCCGTCTGTCTGTCTGTCTCTCTCCCCCGTCTGTCTGTCTGTCTCTCTCCCCCGTCTGTCTGTCTGTCTCTCTCCCCCATCTGTCTGTCTCTCTCCCCGTCTGTCTGTCTCTCTCCCCCGTCTGTCTGTCTCTCTCCCCCGTCTGTCTGTCTCTCTCCCCCGTCTGTATGTCTTTCTCCCCCGTCTGTCTGTCTCTCTCCCCCGTCTGTCTGTCTCTCTCCCCCCATCTGTCTGTCTCTCTCCCCCATCTGTCTGTCTCTCTCCCCCGTCTGTCTGTCTCTCTCGCCCGTCTGTCTGTCTCTTTCCCCCCTTCTTTCTGTCTCTCTGCCCCATCTGTCTCTCTGTCTCTTTCCCCCATCTGTCTGTCTCTCTCCCCCATCTGTCTCTCTGTCTCTCTCCCCTATCTGTCTGTCTGTCTTTCTCCCCCATCTGTCTGTCTGTCTCTCTCCCCCATCTGTCTGTCTGTCTCTCTCCCCCATCTGTCTGTCTGTCTCTGTCCCCCGTCTGTCTGTCAGTATCGCTCCCCCCGTCTGTCTGTATCGCTCCCCCCATCTGTCTGTATGTCTCTCTCCCCCCATCTGTCTGTCTGTCGCTTTCCCCCCCATCCATCTCTCTCTCTCTCCCCCCGTATGTCTCTGTCTCGCTCCCCCGTCTGTCTGTCTGTCTCTCTCCTCCCGTCTGTCTTTCTGACTCCCTCCCCTTGTCTGTCTGTCTGTCTCTCTCCCCCGTCTGTCTGTCTGTCTGTCTCTCTCCCCATCTGTCTCTGTCTCTCTCCCCCCCACACCCCCGTCTGTCTCTCTTAATTTCTCTCTCTGTCTCGCTCCCTGTCAGTCTGTCTCTCACTCTTCCTCTCTCTCACCCCATCTGTCTGTCTCTCTCTCCGCTCGTCTGCCACCTCCATCTGTCTGTCTCTCTCCCCCGTCTGTCTGTCTCTCTCCCCCGTCTGTCTGTCTCTCTCCCCCGTCTGTCTGTCTCTTTCCCCCCTTTTGTCTGTCTCTCTCCCCCATCTGTCTGTCTCTCTCCCCCATCTGTCTGTCTGTCTGTCTCCCCCATCTGTCTGTCTCTCTCCCCCATCTGTCTGTCTGTCTCTCTCCCCGTCTGTCTGTCTGTCTCTCTCCCCCGTCTGTCTGTCTCTCTCCCCCCCATCTGTCTGTCTCTCTCCCCCCATCTGTCTGTCTGTCTCTCTTCCCCGTCTGTCTGTCTGTCTCTCTTCCCCGTCTGTCTGTCTGTCTCTCTTCCCCATCTGTCTGTCTCTCTTCCCCGTCTGTCTGTCTGTCTCTCTTCCTCACCTGATTGTCTCTCTCACCCCCCGTCTGTCTCTGTCTCGCTCCCCCGTCTGTCTGTCTGTCTCTCTCCCCCCCCGTCTGTCTGTCTGTCTCTCTCCCCCCCCGTCTGTCTGTCTGTCTCTCTCCCCCCGTCTGTCTGTCTGTCTCTCTCCCCCTGTCTGTCTGTCTGTCTCTCTCCCCCCGTCTGTCTGTCTCTCTCCCTCCCTCCATCTGTCTGTCTGTCTCTCTCCCCCGTCTGTCTGTCTCTCTCTCTCCCCCCGTCTGTCTCTCTCTCTCTCTCTCTCTCTCTCTCTCTCTCTCTCTCCCCCCCCCCCCCCCCCCCCCTTCTGTCTCTCTCTCTGTCCACCGGTCTGTCTCTCTCCTCTCATCCCCCGGTCTGTGTGTCTCTCTCTCTCTCCGCCTCTCTCTGTCTCTCTCTCTCTCTCTCTCACCGCCTCTCTCTGTCTCTCTCTCTCTCTGCCTCTCTCAGTCTCTCTGCCTCTCTCTCTCCATCTGTCTGTTTCTCTCTCTCTCTGTTTCTCTCTCCCCATCTGTCTGTCTCTCTTTTTCTCTCTCTGTCTGTCGCCGTCTCTCTCTCTCTCCCCGTCGGTCTATCTCTCTCTTTTTCTCTGTACCTCTCTTTCTTTCTCTCCCGCCCCCATCTGTGTCCCTCTCTTTCTCTCTCCCCATCTGTCTCTTTGTCTCTTTCTCCTCTCTCTCTCCCAGTCTGTCTCTCTGCCTGTCTGTCTCTCTGTCTCTCCCTGCGTCTGTCTATCTCTCTCTCCATCCCGTCTGTCTGTCTCTCTATCCCACCCGTCTGACTGTCTCTCTCCCCCATCTGTCTGTCTCTCTCCCCCATCTGTATGTATTTCTCCCCTGTCTGTATGTCTTCCTCACCCGTCTGTATGTCTTTCTCCCCCGTCTGTCTGTCTCTCTCCCCCGTCTGTCTGTCTCTTGCCCCCCTTCTGTCTGTCTCTCTGCCCCGTCTGTCTCTCTCTCCCATCTGTCTGTCTGTCTCTCTCCCCCATCTGTCTGTCTGTCTGTCTCTCTCCTCCATCTGTCTGTCTGTCTCTATTCCCCGTCTGTCAGTATCGCTCCCCCCGTCTGTCTGTATCGCTCCCCCCTTCTGTCTGTATGTCTCTCTCCCCCCCATCTGTCTGTCTGTCGCAGTCCCCCCCGTCTGTCTCTCTCTCCGCCCGTCTGTCTGTCTCTCTCTCCGCCCATCTGTCTGTCTATCTCTCTCTCCACCCGTCTGTCTGTCTCTCTCTCTCCGCCCGTCTGTCTGTCTCTCTCTCCGCCCATCTGTCTGTCTCTCTCTCCGCCCGTCTGTCTGTCTCTCTCTCCGCCCGTCTGTCTGTCTCTCTCTCCGCCCATCTGTCTGTCTGTCTCTCTCTCCGCCCATCTGTCTGTCTGTCTCTCTCTCTCCGCCCATCTGTCTGTCTCTCTCTCTCCGTCCGTCTGTCTGTCTCTCTCTCCGTCCATCTGTCTGTCTGTCTCTCTCTCCGCCCATCTGTCTGTCTGTCTCTCTCTCTCCACTCGTCTGTCTGTCTCTCTCTCTCTCCGGCCATCTGTCTGTCTCTCAATCTCTCCGCCCGTCTGTCTGTCTCTCTCTCTCTCTCTCCGCCCGTCTGTCTGTCTTTCTCTCTCTCTCCGCTCTCTCTCTCTCTCTCCGCCTGTCTGTCTCTCTCTCTTTCTCTCTCTCACCCCTCGTCTGTCTCTCTCTCTCCCCCCGTCTGTCTCTTTCTCTCCCCATCTGTCTCTCTCTCTCCGCCCGTCTGTCTGTCTCTCTCTCTCTCCGCCCGTCTGTCTGTCTCTCTCTCTCTCTCTCCACCCGTCTGTCTGTCTCTCTCTCTCTCTCCACCTGTCTGTCTCTCTCTCTTTCTCTCTCTCACCCCCCGTCTGTCTCTCTCTCTCCCCCCCCGTCTGTCTCTCTCTCTCCCCCCCGATCTGTCTCTCTCTCTCTCTCTCTCGCCCCAGTCTGCCGCTCTCTCTCGCTCTCCCCCATTCTGTCTCTCTCTCTCTCGCTCTCCTCCCAGTATGTCTGTCTCTCTCTCTCTCTCGCACTCCCCCCAGTCTGTCTCTGTCTCCCGCTCTCCCCCAGTCAGTCCCTCTCTCCCGCTCTCCCCCCCAGTCTGTCTGTCTCTCTCGCTCTTCCCCCAGTCTGTCTCTCTCTCTCTTGCTCTCCCCTGTCTTTATGTCTCTCTCTCTCTCGCTCTCCCCCCAGTCTGTATGTCTCTCTCACTCTCCCCCCAGTCTGTCTGTCTCTCTCCGCTCTTCCCCAGTCTGTCTGTCTCTCTCTCTCGCTCTCCCCACAGTCTGTATGTCTCACTCTCCTCCCGTCTGTCTGTCTGTATCTCTCCCCCCGTCTGTCTGTCTCTCTCCCCCATCTGTCTGTCTGTCTCTCTCCCCCCCCCCCCGTCTGTCTGTCCCTCTCCTCCCATCTGTCTGTCTGTCTCTCTCCCCACCGTCTGTCTGTCCCCCTCCTCCCATCTGTCTCTCTGTCTCTCTGTCTCCCCCCCCCCGTCTCTGTCTCTCTCTCTCACCCCATCTGTCTCTCTCTCTCTCTCTCACCACATCTGTCTCTCTCTCTCACCCTGTCTGTCTCTCTCTCTCTCTCTCACCCCGTCTGTCTGTCACTCTCTCTCTCTCTCACCCCGTTTGTCTCTCTCTCTCTCTCTCCCCCTATCTCTCTCTCTCTCCCCCCATCTGTCTGTCTATCTCTCTCTCTCCCCCCCCCCCCCTGTCTTTCTCTCTCTCTCCCCCTGTCTGTGTTCTCTCTCTCTCCACCCGTCTGTCTCTCTCTCTCCCCCCCCCCAGACTGTCTCTCTCTCTCCCCGCCTCTGTCTCTCTCTCTCTCTCTCTCTCCCCCTCTCGCTCTCTCTCTCTCTCTCTCTCTCCTCCTCCTCTCTCTCTGTCTCTCCACCTCTCTTTGTCTCTCCGCCTCTCTC
This sequence comes from Isurus oxyrinchus, assembly GCA_026770705.1. Taxonomy (NCBI): domain Eukaryota; kingdom Metazoa; phylum Chordata; class Chondrichthyes; order Lamniformes; family Lamnidae; genus Isurus; species Isurus oxyrinchus. The sequence continues at coordinate 55,031 of JANJGN010002847.1, forward strand.
TCTCTCTCTCCCTCTCCGCCTCTCTCTCTCTCTCTCTGCCTCTCTCTCTCCACCTCTCCGCCTCTTGCTCTTTCTCTCTCTCTCTCTCTCTCCGCCTCTATCTCTCCGTCTCTCTCCGCCTCTCTCTCTGCCTCTCTCTCTCCGTCTGTCTGTCTCTCTTTTTCCCTCTCTGTCTGTCCCCGTCTCTCTCTCTCTCCCCCCATCGGTCTGTCTCTCTCTTTCTCTCTGTACCTCTCTCTCTTTCTCTCCCTCCCCATCTGTGTCCCTCTCTTTCTCTCTCCCCGTCTGTCTCTATCTCTCTCTCTACCTGTCCATCTCTCTCTCCCCCCCCGTCAGTCTCTCTCTCCCCCGTCTGTCTCCCCCCGTCGGTCTGTCTCTGTCTCCCCCCGTCGGTCTGTCTCTGTCTCCCTCCCCCCCATCTGTCTCTCTCTCTCTCTCACCCCCGGTCTGTGTCTCGCTCTCTCACCCCCGGTCTGTCTCTCTCTCTCTCTCTCTCTCTCTCTCTCTCTCCTCTCTCTCTCTCTCTCTCTCTCTCCCCCATCTGTCTGTCTGTTTCTCTTTCTCTCTCCCACCCCCCGTCTGTCTCTGTCTCCCCCCCCCCCTGTCTGTCTGTCTCTCTCCCCCCATCTGTCTCTCTCGCTCTCCCCCCCAGTCTGTCTCTCTCTCTCACTCTCCCCCCAGTCAGTCTGTCTCTCTTGCTCTCCCCCAGTCTGTATTCTCTCTCTCTCGCTCTCCCCCCAGTCAGTCTCTCTCACTCGCTCTCCCCCCAGTCAGTCTCTCTCACTCGCTCTCCCCCCAGTCTGTCTCTCTCTCTCGCTGTCCCCCCAGTCTGTCTCTCTCTCTCTCGCTCTCCCCCCCAGTCTGTCTCTCTTTCTCGCTCTCCCCTCTGTCTGTCTCTCTCCCCCGTCTGTCTGTCTCTCTCTCCACCTGTCTGTCTGTCTCTCTCTCCGCCCGTCTGTCTGTCTCTCTCCGCCCGTCTGTCTGTCTCTCTCTCTGCCCATCTGTCTGTCTCTCTCCCCCGTCTGTATCTCTCCCCCGTCTGTGTCTCTCCCCCGTCTGTGTCTCTCCCCTGTCTGTCCGTCTGTCTCTCTCCCCTGCCTGTCCGTCTGTCTCTCTCCCCTGTCTGTCTGTCTGTCTCTCTCCCCCGTCTGTCTGTCTCTCTCTCCACCTGTCTGTCTCTCTCTCCGCCCGTCTGTCTGTCTCTCTCTCCCCCCGTCTGTCTGTCTCTCTCCCCCCGTCTGTCTGTCTCTCTCCCCCGTCTGTCTGTCTCTCTCCCCCGTCTGTCTGTCTCTCTCCCCTCGTCTGTCTGTCTCTCTCCCCCGTCTGTCTGTCTCTCTCCCCCATCTGTCTGTCTCCCTCCCATCTGTCTGTCTCTCTCCCCCGTCTGTCTGTCTGTCTCTCTCCCCCGTCTGTCTGTCTGTCTCTCTCCTCCCATCTGTCTGTCTCTCTCTCTCCCCCGTCTGTCTGTCTCTCTCCCCCCCATCTGTCTGTCGGTCTCTCTCCCCCCGTCTGTCTGTCTGTCTCTCTCCCCCGGTCTGTCTGTCTCTCTCCCCCCATCTGTGTGTCTGTCTCTCTCCATTCCCCCAGCTGTCTGTGCCTCTCCATCCCCCCCGGCTGTCTGTCTCTCTCCATCCCCCCCCGTCTGTCTGTCACTCACCATCCCCCCGTCTGTCTGTCTCCATCCCCCCATTTGTCTGTCTCTCTCCATCCCCCTGTCTGTCTGTCTCTCTCCATCCCCTGTCTGTCTGTCTCTCTCCATCCCCCTGTCTGTCTGTCTCTCTCCATCCCCCCGTCTGTCTGTCGCTCTCCAGCCCCCCATCTGTCTCTCTCCCTCCCCCTGTCTGTCTGTCTGTCTGTCTCTCTCCCCCATCTGTCTGTCTCCCCCGTCTGTCTGTCTGTCTCTCTCTCCCCCATCTGTCTGTCTGTCTGTCTCTCTCCCCGTCTGTCTGTCTGTCTCTCTCCCCCATCTGTCTCTGTCTCCCTCCCCCATCTGTCTGTCTGTCTGTGTCTCTCCCCCATCTGTCTGTCTGTCTGTCTCTCTCCCCCGTCTGTCTGTCTGTCTCTCTCCCCCCGTCTGTCTGTCTGTCTCTCTGCCCCCCTCTGTCTGTCTGTCTCTCTCTTTCCCCGTCTGTCTGTCTGTCTCTCTCTCTCTCCCGTCTGTCTGTCTCTCTCCCTTTCCCTGTCTGTCTGTCTGCCTCTCTCTTTCCCCGTCTGTCTGTCTGTCTCCCTCTCTTTCTCTCTTTCCCCGTCTGTCTGTCTGCCTCTCTCTTTCCCCGTCTGTCTGTCTGTCTCTCTGTCTCTCTCCCCATCCATCAGTCTCTCTCTCTCTCCCCGTCTGTCTGTCTGTCTGTCTGTCTCTCTCTCTCCCCATCTGTCTGTGTCTCTCTCTCTCTCCCCATCTGTCTGTCTCTCTCTCTCTCCCCATCTGTCTGTCTCTCTCTCTCGCTTTCTCTCTTTTTTTCTCTCTCCCCCCGTCTGTCTCTCTCTCCCCCCCGTCTGTCTCTCTCTCCCCCCGTCTGTCTCTCTCTCCCCCCGTCTGTCTCTCTCTCCCCCCCGTCTGTCTCTCTCTCCCCCCCGTCTGTCTCTCTCTCCCTCCCCCCATCTGTCTGTCTCTCTCTCCCTCCCTCCCCCGTCTGTCTCTCTCCCTCCCCCTAGTGTGTCTCTCCCTCCCCCGTCTGTCTCTCTCTCTCTCTCCCTCCCCCCGTCTGTCTGTCTCTCTCCCTCCCCCCGTCTGTCTGTCTGTCTCTCTCCCCCTGTCTGTCTGTCTGTCTCTCTCCCCCCGTCTGTCTGTCTCTCTCCCTCCCTCCATCTGTCTGTCTGTCTCTCTCCCCCGTCTGTCTGTCTCTCTCTCTCCCCCCGTCTGTCTCTCTCTCTCTCTCTCTCTCTCTCTCTCTCTCTCTCTCTCTCCCCCCCCCCCCCCCCCCCCTTCTGTCTCTCTCTCTGTCCACCGGTCTGTCTCTCTCTCTCATCCCCCGGTC
>JANJGN010002848.1:0-57963 GCA_026770705.1 Isurus oxyrinchus
CCCCCGATAAAATGTCGCCAAAACCCACCCGAGACAATGTCCCCAAAATCCACCCCCAAACCCCCCCGAGACATTGTCCCCAGAACCACTTCGAGACAATGTCCCCAAAAACCCCCCGAGTCAATGTCCCCAAAATTCCCCCCCAAACCCCCCCGAGACATTGTCCCCAGAACCCCTTCGAGACAATGTCCCCAAAACCCCCCCGAGACAATGTCCCCAAAACCCCCCCAAAATCCTCACCGAGACAATGTTCCCAAAACCCCTCTGAGACAATGTCCCCAAACCCCCGCGCCAAAAACTGCCCGAGACAATGTCCCCAAAACCCCCCCCCAAGACAATGTCCCCAATCCCCCCTCAAAACACCCCGAGACAATGTCCCCAAAAACCCCCGGGACAATGTCCCCAAAACCCCCCCGAGACAATGACCCCAAAACCCCCCCGAGACAACATCCCCAAAACCCCCCCGAGACAATGTCCCGAAAACCCCCCCGAGACAATGTCCCCAAAACCCCCACCCCCAAAACCCCCCGAGACAATGTCCCCAAAACCCCCCACGAGACAATGTCCCCAAAACACCCCCCCCAAAAGACCCCGGTGACAATGTCCCCAAAACCCCCCGAGACAATGTCCTCAAAACCCCCCGAGACAATGTCCCCAAAACAACCCACCCAAAACTCCCCCGAGACAATGTCCCCAAAACCCCCCCGAGACAATGTCAACAAAAACCCCCCGAGACAACGTCCCCAAAACCCCCCCGAGACAATGTCCCCCAAAACCCCCTGGACAATGTCCCCAATATCCCCCCCACAAAACCCCCCCGAGACAGTGTCCCCAAAACACCCCCGAGACAATGTCCCCAAAACCCTCCCGAGACAATGTCCCCAAACAAACCCCCCCAAAACCCCCCCCGAGACAATGTCCCCAAAACGCCCCCGAGACAATGTCGCCAAAACCCCCCCGAGACACTGTCCCCAAAATCCCCCACCAAACCCCCCCGAGACATTGTCCCCAGAACCCCTTCGAGACAATGTCGCCAAAACCCCCCCGAGACAATGTCCCCAAAACCCCCCACAAATCCCCCCGAGACAATGTTCCCAAAACCCCCCCGAGACAATGTCCCCAAAAACCCCCCCAAAACCCCCCCGAGACAATGTTCCCAAAACCCCCCGAGACAATGTCCTCAAAACCCCCCACAAGACAATGTCCCCAAAACACATCCACAAAACACCCCCGAGACGATGTCCCCAAAACCCTCCCGAGACAATGTCTCCAAAACCCCCCCGAGACAATGTCCCCCAAAACACCCACCCAAAACTCCCCCGAGACAATGTCCCCAAAACCCCCCCGAGACAATGTCCCCAAAACCCCCGCGAGACAATGTCCCAAAATCCCCCCCCAAACCCCCCCGAGACATGTCCCCAGAACCCCTTCGAGACAATGTCCCCAAAACCCCCCAGAGACAGTGTCCCCAAAACCCCCCCAAATCCCCCCTGACACAATGTTCCCAAAACCCCCCCGAGACAATGTCCGCAAAACACCCCCCCAAAAACCCTCCGAGACAATGTCCCCAAAATCCCCCCGAGACAATGTCCCCAATACCCCCCCGAGACAATGTCCCAAAACACCCCCCCGAGACAACGTCCCCAAAACGACCCCGAGACAATGTCCCCAAAACACCCCCGAGACAATGTCCCCAAAACCCCCACACCCAAAACCCCCCGAGGCAATGTTCCCAAAACCCCCCCGCGACAATGTCTTCAAAACCCCTCACGAGACAATGTCCCCAAAACACCCCCCAAAACACCCCCGAGACAATGTCCCCAAAACCCCCCCGAGACAATGTCCTCAAAACCCCCCCGAGACATTGTCCCCAAAACACCCACCCAAAACTCCCCCGAGACAATGTCCCCCAAAACCCCCCCGAGACAATGTCCCCAAAACCCCCCCGAGACAACGTCCCCAAAATCCCCCCGAGACAATGTCCCCAAAACCCCCGAGACAATGTCCCCAAAAACCCCACCCCCAAAACCCCCCGAGACAATGTTCCCAAAACCCTCCCGAGACAATGTCCCCAAAACCCCCCACAAGACAATGTCCCCAAAACACCCCCCCAAAACACCCCCGAGACGATGTCCCCAAAACCCTGACGAGACAATGTCTCCAAAACCCCCCCGAGACAATGTCCCCAAAACACCCACCCAAAACTCCCCCGAGACAATGTCCCCAAAACCCCCCCGAGACAATGTCCCCAAAACCCCCCCGAGACAATGTCCCCAAAAGGCCCCCCCAAAACCCCCCCCGAGACAATGTCCCCAAAACCCCCCGAGACAATGACCCCAAAACCCCCCCGAGACAATGTCCCCAAAATCCCCCCCCCAAACCCCCCCCGAGACAATGTCCCCAAAACACCCCCGAGACAATGTCCCCAAAACCCCCCACGAGACAATGTCCCCAAAACCCCCCCGAGACAATGTCCCCAAAACACTCCCCCAAAGCCCCCCGAGACAAAGTCCCCAAAACCCCCCCGAGACAATGTCCCCAAAACCACCCCGAGACAATGTCCCCAAAACACCCCCCCAAAACACCCCCGAGACAATGTCCCCAAAACCCCCCCGAGACAATGTCCTCAAAACCCCCCCGAGACAATGTCCCCAAAACACCCACCCAAAACTCCCCCGAGACAATGTCCCCAAAACCCCCCCGAGACAATGTCCCCAAAAGCCCCCCGAGACAATGTCCCCAAAACCCCCCCCGAGACAATGTCCCCAAAAACCCCCCGAGACAATGTCCCGAAAAACCCCACCCCCAAAACCCCCCCGAGACAATGTTCCCAAAACCCCCCCGAGACAATGTCCCCAAAACCCCCCACAAGACAATGTCCCCAAAACACCCCCCCAAAACACCCCCGAGACGATGTCCCCAAAACCCTCCCGAGACAATGTCTCCAAAACCCCCCGAGACAATGTCCCCAAAACACCCACACAAAACCCCCCCGAGACAATGTCCCCAAAACGCCCCCGATAAAATGTCGCCAAAACCCCCCCGAGACAATGTCCCCAAAATCGCCCCCCAAACCCCCCCGAGACATTGTCCCCAGAACCCCTTCGAGACAATGTCCCCAAAAACACCCCCGAGACAATGTCCCCAAAATACCCCCCAAACCCCCCCGAGACATTGTCCCCAGAACCCCTTCGAGACAATGTCCCCAAAACCCCCCGAGACAATGTCCCCAAAACCCCCCCCAAATCCCCACCGAGACAATGTTCCCAAAACCCCTCTGAGACAATGTCCCCAAACACCCCCCCCAAAACCCCCCCGAGACAATGTCCCCAAAACGCCCCCGAGACAATTTCGCCAAAACCCCCCCGAGACACTGTCCCCAAAATCCCCCACCAAACCCCCCCGAGACATTGTCCCCAGAACCCCTTCGAGACAATGTCGCCAAAACCCCCCCGAGACAATGTCCCCAAAACCCCCCCCCCAAATCCCCCCCGAGACAATGTTCCCAAAACCCTCCCGAGACAATGTCCCCAAAACCCCCACCCAAAACTCCCCCGAGACAATGTCCCCAAAACCCCCCCGAGACAATGTCCCCAAAACCCCCCCGAGGCAATGTCCCCAAAACACCCCCCCAAAACCCGCCCGAGACAATGTCCCCAAAACCCCCCGAGACAATGTCCCCAAAACCCCCCCGAGACAATGTCCCCAAAATCCCCCCCCCAAACCCCCCCGAGACAATGTCCCCCAAAACACCCCCGAGACAATGTCCCCCAAAACACCCCACGAGACAATGTCCCCAAAACCCCACGGAGACAATGTCCCCAAAACACTCCCCCAAAACCCCCCCGAGACAAAGTCCCCAAAACCCCCCCCGAGACAATGTCCCCAAAACCACCCCGAGACAATGTCCCCAAAACACCCGCAAAACCCCCCCGAGACAAAGTCCCCAAAACAGCCCCGAGACAATGTCCCCAAAATCCCTCCCCCAAACCCCACGAGACAATGTTCCCAAAACACCCCCGAGACAATGTCCCCAACCACCCCCCACCAAAACCCCCCCTGAGACAATGTCCCCAAAACCCCCCCGAGACAATGTCCCCAAAACCCACACCCCAAAAAACCCCCCCGAGACAATGTCCCCAAAACCCCCCCGAGACAATGTCCCCAAAATCCCCACACCCAAAACCCCCCGAGACAATGTTCCCAAAACCCCCCCGCGTCAATGTCCCCAAAACCCCCCACGAGACAATGTCCCCAAAACAACCCCCCAAAACACCCCGAGACAATGTCCCCAAAACCCCCCCGAGACAATGTCCTCAAAACCCCCCCGAGACAATGTCCCCAAAACACCCACCCAAAACTCCCCCGAGACAATGTCCCCAAAACCCCCCGAGACAATGTCCCCAAAACCCCCCCGAGACAATGTCCCCAAAACCCCCCCGAGACAATGTCCCCAAAACCCCCCCGAGACAATGTCCCGAAAAACCCCACCCCCAAAACCCCCCGAGACAATGTTCCCAAAACCCCCCCGAGACAATGTCCCCAAAACCCCCCACAAGACAATGTCCCCAAAACACACCCCAAAACACCCCCGAGACGATGTCCCCAAAACCCTCCCGAGAAAATGTCTCCAAAACCCCCCGAGACAATGTCCCCAAAACACCCACACAAAACCCCCCCCGAGACAATGTCCCCAAAACGCCCCCGATAAAATGTCGCCAAAACCCACCCGAGACAATGTCCCCAAAATCCACCCCCAAACCCCCCCGAGACATTGTCCCCAGAACCACTTCGAGACAATGTCCCCAAAAACCCCCCGAGTCAATGTCCCCAAAATTCCCCCCCAAACCCCCCCGAGACATTGTCCCCCAGAACCCCTTCGAGACAATGTCCCCAAAACCCCCCCGAGACAATGTCCCCAAAACCCCCCCAAAATCCTCACCGAGACAATGTTCCCAAAACCCCTCTGAGACAATGTCCCCAAACACCCGCGCCAAAAACTGCCCGAGACAATGTCCCCAAAACCCCCCCCCAAGACAATGTCCCCAAATCCCCCCTCAAAACACCCCCGAGACAATGTCCCCAAAAACCCCCGGGACAATGTCCCCAAAACCCCCCCGAGACAATGACCCCAAAACCCCCCCGAGACAACATCCCCAAAACCCCCCCGAGACAATGTCCCGAAAACCCCCCCGAGACAATGTCCCCAAAACCCCCCACCCCCAAAACCCCCCGAGACAATGTCCCCAAAACCCCCCACGAGACAATGTCCCCAAAACACCCCCCCCAAAAGACCCCGGTGACAATGTCCCCAAAACCCCCCGAGACAATGTCCCCAAAACCCCCCCGAGACAATGTCCCCAAAATCCCCCCCCCCAAACCCCCCCGAGACAATGTCCCCAAAACACCCCCGAGACAATGTCCCCAAAACACCCCACGAGACAATGTCCCCAAAACCCCACGGAGACAATGTCCCCAAAACACTCCCCCAAAACCCCCCCCGAGACAAAGTCCCCAAAACCCCCCCGAGACAATGTCCCCAAAACCACCCCGAGACAATGTCCCCCAAAACACCCCGCAAAAACCCCCCCGAGACAAAGTCCCCAAAACAGCCCCGAGACAATGTCCCCAAAATCCCTCCCCCAAACCCCACGAGACAATGTTTCCCAAAAACACCCCCGAGACAATGTCCCCAACCACCCCCCACCAAAACCCCCCCTGAGACAATGTCCCCAAAACCCCCCCGAGACAATGTCCCCAAAACCCACACCCCAAAAAACCCCCCCGAGACAATGTCCCCAAAACCCCCCCGAGACAATGTCCCCAAAATCCCCACACCCAAAACCCCCCGAGACAATGTTCCCAAAACCCCCCCGCGTCAATGTCCCCAAAACCCCCCACGAGACAATGTCCCCAAAACAACACCCCAAAACACCCCCGAGACAATGTCCCCAAAACCCCCCCGAGACAATGTCCTCAAAACCCCCCCGAGACAATGTCCCCAAAACACCCACCCAAAACTCCCCCGAGACAATGTCCCCAAAACCCCCCGAGACAATGTCCCCAAAACCCCCCCGAGACAATGTCCCCAAAACCCCCCCGAGACAATGTCCCCAAAACCCCCCCGAGACAATGTCCCGAAAAACCCCACCCCCAAAACCCCCCGAGACAATGTTCCCAAAACCCCCCCGAGACAATGTCCCCAAAACCCCCCACAAGACAATGTCCCCAAAACACACCCCAAAAACACCCCCGAGACGATGTCCCCAAAACCCTCCCGAGAAAATGTCTCCAAAACCCCCCGAGACAATGTCCCCAAAACACCCACACAAAACCCCCCCGAGACAATGTCCCCAAAACGCCCCCGATAAAATGTCGCCAAAACCCACCCGAGACAATGTCCCCAAAATCCACCCCCAAACCCCCCCGAGACATTGTCCCCAGAACCACTTCGAGACAATGTCCCCAAAAACCCCCCGAGTCAATGTCCCCAAAATTCCCCCCCAAACCCCCCCGAGACATTGTCCCCAGAACCCCTTCGAGACAATGTCCCCAAAACCCCCCCCAAAATCCTCACCGAGACAATGTTCCCAAAACCCCTCTGAGACAATGTCCCCAAACCCCCGCGCCAAAAACTGCCCGAGACAATGTCCCCAAAACCCCCCCCCAAGACAATGTCCCCAAATCCCCCCCTCAAAACACCCCCGAGACAATGTCCCCAAAAACCCCCGGGACAATGTCCCCAAAACCCCCCCGAGACAATGACCCCAAAACCCCCCCGAGACAACATCCCCAAAACCCCCCCGAGACAATGTTCCCGAAAACCCCCCCGAGACAATGTCCCCAAAACCCCCACCCCCAAAACCCCCCGAGACAATGTCCCCAAAACCCCCCCACGAGACAATGTCCCCAAAACACCCCCCCCAAAAGACCCCGGTGACAATGTCCCCAAAACCCCCCGAGACAATGTCCTCAAAACCCCCCCGAGACAATGTCCCCAAACACCCACCCAAAACTCCCCCGAGACAATGTCCCCAAAACCCCCCCGAGACAATGTCAACAAAAACCCCCCGAGACAACGTCCCCAAAACCCCCCCGAGACAATGTCCCCAAAAACCCCCTGGACAATGTCCCCAATATCCCCCCCACAAAACCCCCCCGAGACAGTGTCCCCAAAACACCCCCGAGACAATGTCCCCAAAACCCTCCCGAGACAATGTCCCCAAACAAACCCCCCAAAACCCCCCCGAGACAATGTCCCCAAAACGCCCCCCGAGACAATGTCGCCAAAACCCCCCCGAGACACTGTCCCCAAAATCCCCCACCAAACCCCCCCCGAGACATTGTCCCCAGAACCCCTTCGAGACAATGTCGCCAAAACCCCCCCGAGACAATGTCCCCAAAACCCCCCACAAATCCCCCCCCGAGACAATGTTCCCAAAACCCCCCAGAGACAATGTCCCCAAAACCCCCCCCCAAAACCCCCCCGAGACAATGTTCCCAAAACCCCCCGAGACAATGTCCTCAAAACCCCCCACAAGACAATGTCCCCAAAAACACATCCACAAAACACCCCCGAGACGATGTCCCCAAAACCCTCCCGAGACAATGTCTCCAAAACCCCCCCGAGACAATGTCCCCAAAACACCCACCCAAAACTCCCCCGAGACAATGTCCCCAAAACCCCCCCGAGACAATGTCCCCAAAACCCCCGCGAGACAATGTCCCCAAAATCCCCCCCCAAACCCCCCCGAGACATGTCCCCAGAACCCCTTCGAGACAATGTCCCCAAAACCCCCCAGAGACAGTGTCCCCAAAACCCCCCAAATCCCCCCTGACACAATGTTCCCAAAACCCCCCCGAGACAATGTCCGCAAAACACCCCCCCAAAACCCTCCGAGACAATGTCCCCAAAATCCCCCCGAGACAATGTCCCCAATAACCCCCCGAGACAATGTCCCAAAACACCCCCCCGAGACAACGTCCCCAAAACGACCCCGAGACAATGTCCCCAAAACACCCCCGAGACAATGTCCCCAAAACCCCCACCCCCAAAACCCCCCGAGGCAATGTTCCCAAAACCCCCCCGCGACAATGTCTTCAAAACCCCTCACGAGACAATGTCCCCAAAACACCCCCCCAAAACACCCCCGAGACAATGTCCCCAAAACCCCCCCGAGACAATGTCCTCAAAACCCCCCCGAGACATTGTCCCCAAAACACCCACCCAAAACTCCCCCGAGACAATGTCCCCAAAACCCCCCCGAGACAATGTCCCCAAAACCCCCCCGAGACAACGTCCCCAAAACCCCCCCCGAGACAATGTCCCCAAAACCCCCCGAGACAATGTCCCCAAAAACCCCACCCCCAAAACCCCCCGAGACAATGTTCCCAAAACCCTCCCGAGACAATGTCCCCAAAACCCCCCACAAGACAATGTCCCCAAAACACCCCCCCAAAACACCCCCGAGACGATGTCCCCAAAACCCTGATGAGACAATGTCTCCAAAACCCCCCCGAGACAATGTCCCCAAAACACCCACCCAAAACTCCCCCGAGACAGTGTCCCCAAAACCCCCCGAGACAATGTCCCCAAAACCCCCCCCGAGACAATGTCCCCAAAAGGCCCCCCCCAAAACCCCCCGAGACAATGTCCCAAAAACCCCCCGAGACAATGACCCCAAAACCCCCCCGAGACAATGTCCCCAAAATCCCCCCCCCAAACCCCCCCCGAGACAATGTCCCCAAAACACCCCCGAGACAATGTCCCCAAAACCCCCCACGAGACAATGTCCCCAAAACCCCCCCGAGACAATGTCCCCAAAACACTCCCCCAAAGCCCCCCGAGACAAAGTCCCCAAAACCCCCCCGAGACAATGTCCCCAAAACCACCCCGAGACAATGTCCCCAAAACACCCCCCAAAAACCCCCCGAGACAATGTCCCCAAAATAGCCCCGAGACAATGTCCCCAAAACCCCTCCTCCAAACCCCCCGAGACAATGTTCCCAAAACACCCCCGAGACAATGTCCCCAACCCCCCCCACCAAAACCCCCCCCCGAGACAATGTCCCCAAAAACCCCCCGAGACAATGTCCCCAAAACCCACACCCCCAAACACCCCCCGAGACAATGTCCCCAAAAACCCCCCCGAGACAATGTCCCCAAAACCCCCACCCCCCAAAACTCCCCGAGACAATGTTCCCAAAACCCCCGCGCGACAATGTCCCCAAAACCCCCCACGAGACAATGTCCCCAAAACACCCCCCCAAAACACCCCCGAGACAATGTCCCCAAAACCCCCCCGAGACAATGTCCTCAAAACCCCCCCTAGACAATGTCCCCAAAACACCCACCCAAAACTCCCCCGAGACAATGTCCCCAAAACCCCCCCGAGACAATGTCCCCAAAAGCCCCCCGAGACAATGTCCCCAAAACCCCCCCCGAGACAATGTCCCCCAAAACCCCCCGAGACAATGTCCCGAAAAACCCCACCCCCAAAACCCCCCGAGGACAATGTTCCCAAAACCCCCCCGAGACAATGTCCCCAAAACCCCCCACAAGACAATGTCCCAAAACACCCCCCCAAAACACCCCCGAGACGATGTCCCCAAAACCCTCCCGAGACAATGTCTCCAAAACCCCCCGAGACAATGTCCCCAAAACACCCACACAAAACCCCCCCGAGACAATGTCCCCAAAACGCCCCCGATAAAATGTCGCCAAAACCCCCCGAGACAATGTCCCCAAAATCGCCCCCCAAACCCCCCCGAGACATTGTCCCCAGAACCCCTTCGAGACAATGTCCCCAAAACACCCCCGAGACAATGTCCCCAAAATACCCCCCCAAACCCCCCCGAGACATTGTCCCCAGAACCCCTTCGAGACAATGTCCCCAAAACCCCCCCGAGACAATGTCCCCAAAAACCCCCCCAAATCCCCACCGAGACAATGTTCCCAAAACCCCTCTGAGACAATGTCCCCAAACACCCCCCCCAAAACCCCCCCGAGACAATGTCCCCAAAACGCCCCCGAGACAATTTCGCCAAAACCCCCCCGAGACACTGTCCCCAAAATCCCCCACCAAACCCCCCCGAGACATTGTCCCCAGAACCCCTTCGAGACAATGTCGCCAAAACCCCCCCGAGACAATGTCCCCAAAACCCCCCCCCCAAATCCCCCCCGAGACAATGTTCCCAAAACCCTCCCGAGACAATGTCCCCAAAACCCCCCAACAAAAACCCCCCAAGACAATGTCCCCAAAACCCCCCCAAGACAATGTCCCCAAAATCCCCCCCCAAAACACCCCCGAGACAATGTCCCCAAAAACCCCCGGGACAATGTCCCCAAAACCCCCCCGAGACAATGTCCCAAAAATCCCCCCCGAGACAACGTCCCCAAAACGCCCCCGAGACAATGTCCCCAAAACCCCCCCGAGACAATGTCCCCAAAACCCCCACCCCCCAAAACCCCCCGAGACAATGTTCCCAAAACCCCCCCGCAACAATGTCCCCAAAACCCCCCACGAGACAATGTCCCCAAAACCACCCCGAGACAATGTCCCCAAAACACCCGCACAAAACTCCCCCGAGACAATGTCCCCAAAAACCCCCCGAGACAATGTCCCCAAAAACCCCCGAGACAATGTCCCCAAAAGCCCCCCCAAAACCCTCCCGAGACAATGTCCCCAAAACCACCCCTCAAAAACCCCCCGAGACAATGTCCCCAAAACCCCCCCGAGACAACGTCCCCAAAACCCCCTCCGAGACAATGTCCCCAAAACCCCCCAGAGACAATGTCCCCAAAAACCCCACCCCCAAAACCCCCCGAGACAATGTTCCCAAAACCCCCCCACAAGACAATGTCCCCAAAACAACCCCCAAAACACCCCCGAGACGATGTCCCCAAAACCCTCCCGAGACAATGTCTCCAAAACCACCCGGAGACAATGTCCCCAAAACACCCACCCAAAACTCCCCCGAGACAATGTCCCCAAAACCCCCCCGAGACAATGTCCCCAAAACCCCCCCGAGACAATGTCCCCAAAACCCCCCCTCAAAACACCCCCGAGACAATGTCCCCAAAAACCCCCGGGACAATGTCCCCAAAACCCCCCCGAGACAATGTCCCCAAAACACCCACCCAAAACTCCCCCGAGACAATGTCCCCAAAACCCCCCCAAGACAATGTCCCCAAAACCCCCCCGAGAAAATGTCCCCAAAAGCCCCCCACAAAACCCCCCCGAGACAATGTCCCCAAAACACCCACCCAAAACTCCCCCGAGACAATGTCCCCAAAACCCCCCCAAGACAATGTCCCCAAAACCCCCCCGAGAAAATGTCCCCAAAAGCCCCCCACAAAACCCCCCTGAGACAATGTCCCCAAAACCCCCCAGAGACAATGTCCCCAAAACCCCCCAAGAGACAATGTCCCCAAAACACACCCCTCAAAACCCCCCCGAGGCAATGTCCCCAAAGCACCCCCGAGACAATGTCCCCAAAACCCCCCCGAGACAATGTCCCCAAAATGCCCCCAAAAACGCCCGAGACAATGTCCCCAAAACCCCCCCGAGACAATGTCCCCAAAACCCCCCCGAGACAATGTCCCCAAAAAACCCCCCCAAAACCTCCCCCAGACAATGTCCCCAAAACCCACCCGAGACAATGTCCCCAAAACACCCCCGAGACAATGTCCCCAAAACATCCCCCCAAAACCCCCCCGAGACAAAGTCCCCAAAACCGCCCCAAGACAATATCCCCAAAACCCCACCCCCAAATCCCCGAGACAAAGTACCCAAAACCACCCCGAGACAATGTCCCCAAACCCCCCCCCACCTTAACCCCCCCGAGACAATATCCCCAAAACCCCCCCGAGACAATGTCCCCAAAACCCCCCCGAGACAATGTCCCCAAAACCCCCCCGAGACAATGTCCCCAAAACCCCCCCGAGACAATGTCCCCAAAACGCCCCCCCAAAACCCCCCCGAGACAATGTCCCCAAAACCCCCCCAAGACAATGTCCCCAAAACTCCCCCCGAGACAATGTCCCCAAAACCCCCCCCAAAACCCTCCCGAGACAATGTCTCCAAAACCCCCCCGAGACAATGTCCCCAAAACACCCACCCAAAACTCCCCCGAGACAATGTCCCCAAAACCCCCCCCGAGACAATGTCAACAAAAACCCCCGAGACAACGTCCCCAAAACCCCCCCGAGACAATGTCCCCAAAAACCCCCTGGACAATGTCCCCAATATCCCCCCCACAAAACCCCCCCGAGACAATGTCCGAAAAACACCCCCGAGACAATGTCCCCAAAACCCTCCCGAGACAATGTCCCCAAACAAACCCCCCAAAACCCCCCCGAGACAATGTCCCCAAAACGCCCCCGAGACAATGTCGCCAAAACCCCCCCGAGACACTGTCCCCAAAATCCCCCACCAAACCCCCCCGAGACATTGTCCCCAGAACCCCTTCGAGACAATGTCGCCAAAACCCCCCCGAGACAATGTCCCAAAAACCCCCCCCCAAATCCCCCCCGAGACAATGTTCCCAAAACCCCCCCGAGACAATGTCCCCAAAACACCCCCCCAAAACCCCCCCGAGACAATGTTCCCAAAACCCCCCGAAACAATGTCCTCAAAACCCCCCACAAGACAATGTCCCCAAAACACATCCACAAAACACCCCCGAGACGATGTCCCCAAAACCCTCCCGAGACAATGTCTCCAAAACCCCCCCGAGACAATGTCCCCAAAACACCCACCCAAAACTCCCCCGAGACAATGTCCCCAAAACCCCCCCGAGACAATGTCCCCCAAAACCCCCGCGAGACAATGTCCCCAAAATCCCCCCCCAAACCCCCCCGAGACATTGTCCCCAGAACCCCTTCGAGACAATGTCCCCAAAACCCCCCAGAGACAGTGTCCCCAAAACCCCCCCCAAATCCCCCCTGACACAATGTTCCCAAAACCCCCCCGAGACAATGTCCGCAAAACACCCCCCCAAAAACCCTCCGAGACAATGTCCCCAAAATCCCCCCCGAGACAATGTCCCCAATACCCCCCCGAGACAATGTCCCAAAAAACCCCCCCGAGACAACGTCCCCAAAACGACCCCGAGACAATGTCCCCAAAACACCCCCGAGACAATGTCCCCAAAAACCCCACCCCCCAAACCCCCCCGAGGCAATGTTCCCAAAACCCCCCCGCGACAATGTCTTCAAAACCCCTCACGAGACAATGTCCCCAAAACACCCCCCCAAAACACCCCCGAGACAATGTCCCCAAAACCCCCCCGAGACAATGTCCTCAAAACCCCCCCGAGACATTGTCCCCAAAACACCCACCCAAAACTCCCCCGAGACAATGTCCCCAAAACCCCCCCGAGACAATGTCCCCAAAACCCCCCCGAGACAACGTCCCCAAAACCCCCCCCGAGACAATGTCCCCAAAACCCCCCCGAGACAATGTCCCCAAAAACCCCACCCCCAAAACCCCCCGAGACAATGTTCCCAAAACCCCCCCGAGACAATGTCCCCAAAACCCCCCACAAGACAATGTCCCCAAAACACCCCCCCAAAACACCCCCGAGACGATGTCCCCAAAACCCTGACGAGACAATGTCTCCAAAACCCCCCCGAGACAATGTCCCCAAAACACCCACCCAAAACTCCCCCGAGACAATGTCCCCAAAACCCCCCCGAGACAATGTCCCCAAAACCCCCCCGAGACAATGTCCCCAAAAGGCCCCCCCCAAAAACCCCCGAGACAATGTCCCCAAAACCCCCCGAGACAATGACCCCAAAACCCCCCCGAGACAATGTCCCCAAAATCCCCCCCCCAAACCCCCCCGAGACAATGTCCCCAAAACACCCCCGAGACAATGTCCCCAAAACCCCCCACGAGACAATGTCCCCAAAACCCCCCGAGACAATGTCCCCAAAACACTCCCCCAAAGCCCCCCGAGACAAAGTCCCCAAAACCCCCCCGAGACAATGTCCCCAAAACCACCCCGAGACAATGTCCCCAAAACACCCCCCAAAAACCCCCCGAGACAATGTCCCCAAAATAGCCCCGAGACAATGTCCCCAAAACCCCTCCCCCAAACCCCCCGAGACAATGTTCCAAAAACACCCCCGAGACAATGTCCCCAACCCCCCCCCCACCAAAACCCCCCCGAGACAATGTCCCCAAAACCCCCCCGAGACAATGTCCCCAAAACCCACACCCCCAAACCCCCCCCGAGACAATGTCCCCAAAACACCCCCGAGACAATGTCCCCAAAACCCCCACCCCCCAAAACTCCCCGAGACAATGTTCCCAAAACCCCCGCGCGACAATGTCCCCAAAACCCCCCCACGAGACAATGTCCCCAAAACACCCCCCCAAAACACCCCCGAGACAATGTCCCCAAAACCCCCCCGAGACAATGTCCTCAAAACCCCCCCGAGACAATGTCCCCAAAACAACCACCCAAAACTCCCCCGAGACAATGTCCCCAAAACCCCCCCGAGACAATGTCCCCAAAACCCCCCCGAGACAATGTCCCCAAAACCCCCCCCGAGACAATGTCCCCAAAACCCCCCCGAGACAATGTCCCGAAAAACCCCACCCACAAAACCCCCCGAGACAATGTTCCCAAAACCCCCCCGAGACAATGTCCCCAAAACCCCCCACAAGACAATGTCCCCAAAACACCCCCCCAAAACACCCCCGAGACGATGTCCCCAAAAACCTCCCGAGACAATGTCTCCAAAACCCCCCGAGACAATGTCCCCAAAACACCCCACACAAAACCCCCCCGAGACAATGTCCCCAAAACGCCCCCGATAAAATGTCGCCAAAACCCCCCCGAGACAATGTCCCCAAAATCGCCCCCCAAACCCCCCCGAGACATTGTCCCCAGAACCCCTTCGAGACAATGTACCCAAAACACCCCCGAGACAATGTCCCCAAAATACCCCCCAAACCCCCCCGAGACATTGTCCCCAGAACCCCTTCGAGACAATGTCCCCAAAACCCCCCCGAGACAATGTCCCCAAAACCCCCCCCCAAATCCCCACCGAGACAATGTTCCCAAAACCCCTCTGAGACAATGTCCCCAAACACCCCCCCCCCAAAACCCCCCCGAGACAATGTCCCCAAAACGCCCCCGAGACAATGTCGCAAAAACCCCCCCGAGACACTGTCCCCAAAATCCCCCACCAAACCCCCCCGAGACATTGTCCCCAGAACCCCTTCGAGACAATGTCGCCAAAAACCCCCGAGACAATGTCCCCAAAACCCCCCCCCCAAATCCCCCCCGAGACAATGTTCCCAAAACCCCCCCGAGACAATGTCCCCAAAACCCCCCAACAAAAACCCCCCGAGACATTTTCCCCCAAAACCCCCCCGAGACAATGTCCCCAAAACCCCCCCCCAAAACACCCCCGAGACAATGTCCCCAAAAACCCCCGGGACAATGTCCCCAAAACCCCCCCGAGACAACGTCCCCAAAACGCCCCCGAGACAATGTCCCCAAAACCCCCCCGAGACAATGTCCCCAAAACCCCCACCCCCAAAACCCCCCGAGACAATGTTCCCAAAACCCCCCCGCAACAATGTCCCCAAAACCCCCCACAAGACGATGTCCCCAAAACACCACCCCAAAACCCCCCCGAGACAACGTCCCCAAAACGCCCCCGAGACAATGTCCCCAAAACCACCCCGTGACAATGTCCCCAAAACACCCACACAAAACTCCCCCGAGACAATGTCCCCAAAACCCCCCGAGACAATGTCCCCAAAAACCCCCGAGACAATGTCCCCAAAAGCCCCCCCAAAACCCCCCCGAGACAATGTCCCCAAAACCCCCCCTCAAAAACCCCCGAGACAATGTCCCCAAAACCCCCCCGAGACAACGTCCCCAAAACCCCCTCCAAGACAATGTC
This sequence comes from Isurus oxyrinchus, assembly GCA_026770705.1. NCBI lineage: Eukaryota > Metazoa > Chordata > Chondrichthyes > Lamniformes > Lamnidae > Isurus > Isurus oxyrinchus. The sequence goes on from JANJGN010002848.1 coordinate 15,926, forward strand.
CCCAAAACCCCCCCGAGACAATGTTCCCAAAAACCCCACCCCCAAAACCCCCCGAGACAATGTTCCCAAAACCCCCCACAAGACAATGTCTCCAAAACAACCCCCAAAACACCCCCGAGACGATGTCCCCAAAACCCTCCCGAGACAATGTCTCCAAAACCACCCCGAGACAATGTCCCCAAAACACCCACCCAAAACTCCCCCGAGACAATGTCCCCAAAACCCCCCGAGACAATGTCCCCAAAACCCCCCCCGAGACAATGTCCCCAAAACCCCCCTCAAAACACCCCCGAGACAATGTCCCCAAAAAACCCCCGGGACAATGTCCCCAAAACCCCCCCGAGACAATGTCCCCAAAACACCCACCCAAAACTCCCCCGAGACAATGTCCCCAAAAACCCCCCCAAGACAATGTCCCCAAAACCCCCCCGAGAAAATGTCCCCAAAAGCCCCCCACAAAACCCCCCCGAGACAATGTCCCCAAAACACCCACCCAAAACTCCCCCGAGACAATGTCCACAAAACCCCCCCAAGACAATGTCCCCAAAACCCCCCCGAGAAAATGTCCCCAAAAGCCCCCCACAAAACCCCCCTGAGACAATGTCCCCAAAACCCCCCAGAGACAATGTCCCCAAAACCCCCCAAGAGACAATGTCCCCAAAACACCCCCCCCAAAACCCCCCCAAGGCAATGTCCCCAAAGCACCCCCGAGACAATGTCCCCAAAACGCCCCCGAGACAATGTCCCCAAAATGCCCCCCAAAATCCCCCGAGACAATGTCCCCAAAACCCCCCCGAGACAATGTCCCCAAAACCCCCCCGAGACAATGTCCCCAAAAAAACCCCCCCAAAACCTCCCCCAGACAATGTCCCCAAAACCCACCCGAGACAATGTCCCCAAAACACCCCCGAGACAATGTCCCCAAAACATCCCCCCCAAAACCCCCGAGACAAAGTCCCCAAAACCGCCAAAAGACAATATCCCCAAAACCCCACCCCCAAATCCCCGAGACAAAGTTCCCAAAACCACCCCGAGACAATGTCCCCCAAACCCCCCCCCCACCTTAACCCCCCCGAGACAATATCCCCAAAACCCCCCCGAGGACAATGTCCCCAAAACCCCCCACAAGACAATGTCCCCAAAACACCCCCCCAAAACCCCCCCCGAGACAACGTCCCCAAAACGCCCCTGAGACAATGTCCCCCAAAACCACCCCGAGACAATGTCCCCAAAACACCCAACACAAAACTCCCCCGAGACAATGTCCCCAAAACCCCCCGAGACAATGTCCCCAAAAACCCCCGAGACAATGTCCCCCAAAAGCCCCCCCAAAACCCCCCCGAGACAATGTCCCCAAAACCCCCCCTCAAAAACCCCCCGAGACAATGTCCCCAAAACCCCCCCCGAGACAACGTCCCCAAAACCCCCTCCAAGACAATGTCCCCAAAACCCCCCCGAGACAATGTCCCCAAAAAACCCCACCCCCAAAACCCCCCGAGACAATGTTCCCAAAACCCCCCACAAGACAATGTCTCCAAAACAACCCCCAAAACACCCCCGAGACGATGTCCCCAAAACCCTCCCCGAGACAATGTCTCCAAAACCACCCCGAGACAATGTCCCCAAAACACCCACCCAAAACTCCCCCGAGACAATGTCCCCAAAACCCCCCGAGACAATGTCCCCCAAAACCCCCCCGAGACAATGTCCCCAAAACCCCCCTCAAAAACACCCCCCGAGACAATGTCCCCAAAAAACCCCCGGGACAATGTCCCCAAAACCCCCCCCGAGACAATGTCCCCAAAACACCCACCCAAAACTCCCCCGAGACAATGTCCCCAAAACCCCCCCCAAGACAATGTCCCCAAAACCCCCCCGAGAAAATGTCCCCAAAAGCCCCCCACAAAACCCCCCCGAGACAATGTCCCCAAAACACCCACCCAAAACTCCCCCGAGACAATGTCCACAAAACCCCCCCAAGACAATGTCCCCAAAACCCCCCCGAGAAAATGTCCCCAAAAGCCCCCCACAAAACCCCCCTGAGACAATGTCCCCCAAAACCCCCCAGAGACAATGTCTCCAAAACCCCCCATGAGACAATGTCCCCAAAACACCCCCCCCAAAACCCCCCCGAGGCAATGTCCCCAAAGCACCCCCGAGACAATGTCCCCAAAACCCCCCCGAGACAATGTCCCCAAAATGCCCCCCAAAATCCCCCGAGACAATGTCCCCAAAACCCCCCCGAGACAATGTCCCCAAAAGCCCCCCGAGACAATGTCCCCAAAAAAACCCCCCCAAAACCTCCCCAGACAATGTCCCCAAAACCCACCCGAGACAATGTCCCCAAAACACCCCCGAGACAATGTCCCCAAAACATCCCCCCAAAACCCCCCGAGACAAAGTCCCCAAAACCGTCCCAAGACAATATCCCCAAAACCCCACCCCCAAATCCCCGAGACAAAGTTCCCAAAACCACCCCGAGACAATGTCCCCAAACCCCCCCCCACCTTAACCCCCCCGAGACAATATCCCCAAAACCCCCCCGAGACTATGTCCCCAAAACCCCCCCCCAAACCCCCCCCGAGACAATGTCCCCAAAACCCCCCCGAGACAATGTCCCCAAAACCCCCCCGAGACAATGTCCCCAAAACCTCCCCGAGACAATGTCCCCAAAACGCCCCCCCCAAAACCCCCCGAGACAATGTCCCCAAAAACCCCCAAGACAATATCCCCAAAACTCCCCCGAGACAATGTCCCCAAAACCCCCCCCAAAACCCCCCCGAGACAATGGCCCCAAAATCCCCCGAGACAATGTCGCAAAAACACCCCACAAGACAATGTCCCCAAAACAACCCCCTCAAAACCCCCCCGAGACAATGTCCCCAATACACCCCCGAGACAATGTCCCCCCCAAAACCCCCCGAGACAATGTCCCCAAAACCCCCCCCCCAAAACCCCCGGAGACAATGTCCCCAAAACCCCCCCCGAGACAATATCCCCAAAAACCCCCCCGAGACAATGTCCCCAAAAGACCCCCCCAAAACCCCCCCAAGACAATGTCCCCAAAACCACCCCGAGACAATGTCCCCAAAACCCCCCCGAGACAAACGTCCCCCAAAACACCTCCCCAAAACCCCCCCGAGACAATGTCCCCAAAACCCCCACCCCCAAAACCCACCGGGATAATGTTCCCAAAACCCCCCCGAGACAATGTCCCCAAAAGCCGACACAAGACAAAGTCCCCAAAACACCCCCCCAAAACACCCCCGAGACGATGTCCCCAAAACCCTGACGAGACAATGTCTCCAAATCCCCCCCGAGACATTGTCCCCAAAACACCCACCCCAAAACTCCCCCGAGACAATGTCCCCAAAACCCCCCCGAGACAATGTCCCCAAAAACACCCCCGAGGCAATGTCCCCAAAACACCCCCCCAAAACCCCCCCGAGACAATGTCCCCAAAACCCCCCGAGACAATGTCCCCAAAACCCCCCCGAGACAATGTCCCCAAAATCCCCCCCAAACCCCCCCGAGACAATGTCCCCAAAACTCCCCCGAGACAATGTCCCCAAAACCCCCCACGAGACAATGTCCCCAAAACCCCCCCGAGAAAATGTCCCCAAAAGCCCCCCCAAAACCCCCCCAAGACAATGTCCCCAAAACCCCCCCGAGACAATGTCCCCAAAACCCCCCAAGAGACAATGTCCCCAAAATGCCCCCAAAATCCCCCGAGACAATGTCCCCAAAACCCCCCCGAGACAATGTCCCCAAAACCCCCCCGAGACAATGTCCCCAAAAAACCCCCCAAAAACCCCCCCCCGAGACAATGTTCCCAAAACCCACCCGAGACAATGTCCCCAAAAACCCCCCGAGACAATGTCCCCAAAACATCCCCCCAAAACCCCCCCGAGAAAAAGTCCCCAAATTCGCCCCAAGAACAATATCCCCAAAACCCCACCCCCAAATCCCCGAGACAAAGTTCCAAAACCACCCCGAGACAATGTCCCCCAAACCCCCCCCCCACCTTAACCCCCCCGAGACAATATCCCCAAAACCCCCCCGAGACAATGTCCCCAAAACCCCCCCCACAAAACCCCCCCCGAGACAATGTCCACAAAACCCCCCCGAGACAATGTCCCCAATACCCCCCCGAGACAATGTCCCCAAAACCCCCGCCCAAAACCCCCCCGAGACAATGTCCCCAAAACCTCCCCGAGACAATGTCCCCAAAACGCCCCCCCAAAACCCCCCCGAGACAATGTCCCCAAAACCCCCCAAGACAATGTCCCCAAAACTCCCCCGAGACAATGTCCCCAAAACCCCCCCCCAAACCCCCCCCGAGACAATGTCCCCAAAATCCCCCGAGACAATGTCCCAAAAACACCCCACAAGACAATGTCCCCAAAACAACCCCACAAAACCCCCCCGAAACAATGTCCCCAATACACCCCCGAGACAATGTCCCCAAAAACCCCCCGAGACAATGTCCCCAAAACCCCCCCGAGACAATGTCCCCAAAACCCCCCCGAGACAATATCCCCAAAAACCCCCCCGAGACAATGTCCCCAAAAGACCCCCCAAAACCCCCCCAAGACAATGTCCCCCAAAACCACCCCGAGACAATGTCCTCAAAAACCCCCGAGACAATGTCCCCAAAACCAATCCCCAAAACCCCCCCGAGACAATGTCCCCAAAACCGCCCCAAGACAATATCCCCAAAACCCCACCCTCAAATCCCCAAGACAAAGTTCCCAAAACCACCCCGAGACAATGTCCCCAAAACCCCCCCCCCAAAACCCCCCCGAGACAATGTCCCCAAAACCCCCCCGAGACAATGTCCCCAAAACCCCCCGAGACAATGTCCCCAAAACCCCCGCCCAAAACCCCCCCCGAGACAATGTCCCCAAAACCTCCCCGAGACAATATCCCCAAAACGCCCCCCCAAAACCCCCCCGAGACAATGTCCCCAAAACCCCCCCAAGACAATGTCCCCAAAACTCCCCCGAGACAATGTCCCCAAAACACCCCCAAAACCCCCCCGAGACAATGTTCCCTAAATCCCCCGAGACAATGTCCCAAAAACACCCCACAAGACAATGTCCCCAAAACAACCCCTCGAAACCCCCCCGAGACAATGTCCCCAATACACCCCCGAGACAATGTCCCCAAAAACCCCCCGAGACAATGTCCCCAAAAGCCTCCCCCCAAAACCCCCCGAGACAATGTCCCCAAAACCCCCCCGAGACAATATCCCCAAAAACCACCCCGAGACAATGTCCCCAAAAGACCCCCCAAAACCACCCCAAGACAATGTCCCCAAAACAACACCGAGACAATGTCCCCAAAACCCCCCCGGGACAATGTCCCCAATATCCCCCCCCAAAACCCCCCCGAGACAATGTCCCCAAAACCCCCCCGAGACAATGTCCCCAAAACCTCCCCGAGACAATGTCCCCAAAACGCCCCCCCAAAACCCCCCCGAGACAATGTCCCCAAAACCCCCCCAAGACAATGTCCCCAAAACTCCCCCGAGACAATGTCCCCAAAACCCCCCCCCAAACCCCCCCGAGACAATGTCCCCAAAATCCCCCGAGACAATGTCCCAAAAACACCCCACAAGACAATGTCCCCAAAACAACCCCACAAAACCCCCCCGAAACAATGTCCCCAATACACCCCCGAGACAATGTCCCCAAAAACCCCCCGAGACAATGTCCCCAAAACCCCCCCGAGACAATGTCCCCAAAACCCCCCCGAGACAATATCCCCAAAAACCCCCCCGAGACAATGTCCCCAAAAGACCCCCCAAAACCCCCCCAAGACAATGTCCCCAAAACCACCCCGAGACAATGTCCTCAAAAACCCCCCGAGACAATGTCCCCAAAACCAATCCCCAAAACCCCCCCGAGACAATGTCCCCAAAACCGCCCCAAGACAATATCCCCAAAACCCCACCCTCAAATCCCCAAGACAAAGTTCCCAAAACCACCCCGAGACAATGTCCCCAAAACCCCCCCCCAAAACCCCCCCGAGACAATGTCCCCAAAACCCCCCCGAGACAATGTCCCCAAAACCCCCCGAGACAATGTCCCCAAAACCCCCGCCCAAAACCCCCCCGAGACAATGTCCCCAAAACCTCCCCGAGACAATATCCCCAAAACGCCCCCCCAAAACCCCCCCGAGACAATGTCCCCAAAACCCCCCCAAGACAATGTCCCCAAAACTCCCCCGAGACAATGTCCCCAAAACACCCCCAAAACCCCCCCGAGACAATGTTCCCTAAATCCCCCGAGACAATGTCCCAAAAACACCCCACAAGACAATGTCCCCAAAACAACCCCTCGAAACCCCCCCGAGACAATGTCCCCAATACACCCCCGAGACAATGTCCCCAAAAACCCCCCGAGACAATGTCCCCAAAAGCCTCCCCCCAAAACCCCCCGAGACAATGTCCCCAAAACCCCCCCGAGACAATATCCCCAAAAACCACCCCGAGACAATGTCCCCAAAAGACCCCCCAAAACCACCCCAAGACAATGTCCCCAAAACAACACCGAGACAATGTCCCCAAAACCCCCCCGGGACAATGTCCCCAATATCCCCCCCCAAAACCCCCCCGAGACAATGTCCCCAAAACACCCCCGAGACAATGTCCCCAAAACCCTCCCGAGACAATGTGCCCAAACACCCCCCCCCAAAACCCCCCCGAGACAATGTCCCCAAAACGCCCCCGAGACAATGTCGCCAAAACCCCCCCGAGACACTGTCCCCAAAATCCCCCACTAAACCCCCCCGAGACATTGACCCCAGAACCCCTTCGAGACAATGTCGCCAAAACCCCCCCGAGACAATGTCCCCAAAACCCCCCCCCAAATCCCATCCGAGACAATGTTCCCAAAACCCCCCCGAGACAATGTCCCCAAAAACCCCCAACAAAAACCCCCCGAGACAATGTCACCAAAACCCCCCCGAGACAATGTCCCCAAAACCCCCCCCCAAAACACCCCCGAGACAATGTCCCCAAAAACCCCCGGGACAATGTCCCCAAAACCCCCCCGAGACAATGTCCCAAAAATCCCCCCCCGAGACAACGTCCCCAAAACGCCCCCGAGACAATGTCCCCAAAACCCCCCCGAGACAATGTCCCCAAAACCCCCACCCCCAAAACCCCCCGAGTCAATGTTCCCAAAACCCCCCCGCAACAATGTCCCCAAAACCCCCCACGAGACAATGTCCCCAAAACCACCCGGAGACAATGTCCCCAAAACACCCACACAAAACTCCCCCGAGACAATGTCCCCAAAAACCCCCGAGACAATGTCCCCAAAAGCCCCCCCAAAACACCCCCGAGACAATGTCCCCAAAACCCCCCCTCAAAAACCCCCCGAGACAATGTCCCCAAAACCCCCCCGAGACAACGTCCCCAAAACCCCCTCCGAGACAATGTCCCCAAAACCCCCCCGAGACAATGTCCCCAAAAACCCCACCCCCAAAACCCCCCGAGACAATGTTCCCAAAACCCCCCACAAGACAATGTCCCCAAAACAACCCCCAAAACACCCCCGAGACGATGTCCCCAAAACCCTCCCGAGACAATGTCTCCAAAACCACCCCGAGACAATGTCCCCAAAACATCCACCCAAAACTCCCCCGAGACAATGTCCCCAAAACCCCCCCGAGACAATGTCCCCAAAACCCCCCCGAGACAATGTCCCCAAAAGCCCCACCCCAAAACCCCCCCGAGACACTGTCCCCAAAGCACCCCCAAAAACCGCCGAGACAATGTCCCCAAAACCCCCCCGAGACAATGTCCCCAAAACCCCCCTCAAAACACCCCCGAGACAATGTCCCCAAAAACCCCCGGGACAATGTCCCCAAAACCCCCCCGAGACAATGTCCCCAAAACACCCACCCAAAACTCCCCCGAGACAATGTCCCCAAAACCCCCCCAAGACAATGTCCCCAAAACCCCCCCGAGAAAATGTCCCCAAATGCCCCCCACAAAACCTCCCCGAGACAATGTCCCCAAAACACCCACCCAAAACTCCCCCGAGACAATGTCCCCAAAACCCCCCCAAGACAATGTCCCCAAAACCCCCCCGAGAAAATGTCCCCAAAAGCCCCCCACAAAACCCCCCTGAGACAATGTCCCCAAAACCCCCCCGAGACAATGTCCCCAAAACCCCCCAAGAGACAATGTCCCCAAAACGCCCCCCCCAAAACCCCCCCGAGGCAATGTCCCCAAAGCACCCCCGAGACAATGTCCCCAAAACCCCCCCGAGACACCCCAAAATGCCCCCCAAAATCCCACGAGACAATGTCCCCAAACCCCCCCCGAGACAATGTCCCCAAAACTCCCCCCCCAAAACCCCCCCGAGACAATGTCCCCTAAATCCCCCCGAGACAATGTCCCCAAAACCCCCACCCCCAAAACCCCCCCGAGACAATGTCCCCAAAACACCCCCGAGACAATGTCCCCAAAACCCCCCCGAGACAATGTCCCCAAAATCCACACCCAAAACCCCCCCGAGACAATGTCCCCAAAACCCCGCCGAGACAATTTCCCCAAAATCCCATCCCCAAAACCCTCCCGAGACAATGTCCCCAAAACCCCCCCGAGACAAAGTCCCCAAAACAGCTCCGAGACAATGTTCCCAAAACCCCTCCCCCAAACACCCCGAGACAATGTTCCCAAAACACCCCCGAGACAATGTCCCCAAACCCCCCCCCACCAAAACACCCCCCGAGACAATGTCCCCAAAAGCCCCCCGAGACAATGTCCCCAAAACCCACCCCCACAAAACCCCCCCGAGACAATGTCCCCAAAATCCCCCGAGACAATGTCCCCAAAACCCCCCGAGACAATGTCCCCAAACCCCCCCCAAAACACCCCCGAGACGATGTCCCCAAAACCCCCCCGAGACAATGTCCCCAAAACCCCCACCCCCAAAACCCACCGAGATAATGTTCCCAAAACCCCGCCGAGACAATGTCCCCAAAAGCCGACACAAGACAATGTCCCCAAAACACCCCCCCAAAACACCCCCGAGACGATGTCCCCAAAAACCTGACGTGACAATGTCTCCAAAACCCCCCCGAGACAATGTCCCCAAAACACCCACCCAAAACTCCCCCGAGGCAATGTCCCCAAAACCCCCCCGAGACAATGTCCCCAAATCCCCCCCGAGGCAATGTCCCCAAAACCCCTTCCCAAAACCCCCCCGAGACAATGTCCCCAAAACCCCCCGAGACAATGTCCCCAAAACCCCCCCGAGACAATGTCCCCAAAATCCCCCCCCAAACGCCCCCGAGACAATGTCCCCAAAACTCCCCCGAGACAATGTCCCCAAAACCCCCCACGAGACAATGTCCCCAAAACCCCCCCGGGAAAATGTACCCAAAAGCCCCCCCCAAAACCCCCCCGAGACAATGTCCCCAAAACCCCCCCGAGACAATGTCCCCAAAACCCCCCAAGTGACAATGTCCCCAAAATGCCCCCCAAAATCCCCCGAGACAATGTCCGCAAAACCCCCCCCGAGACAATGTCCCCAAAACCCCCCCGAGACAATGTCCCCAAAAAAACCCCCCAAAACCCCCCCCGAGACAATGTCCCCAAAACCCACCCGAGACAATGTCCCCAAAACCCCCCCGAGACAATGTCCCCAAAACATCCCCCCAAAACCCCCCCGAGACAAAGTCCCCAAAACCGCCCCAAGACAATATCCCCAAACCCCCCCCCCCAATCCCCGAGACAAAGTTCCCAAAACCACCCCGAGACAATGTCCCCAAACCCCCCCCCACCTTAACCCCCCCGAGACAATATCCCCAAAACCCCCCGAGACAATGTCCCCAAAACCCCCCCCCCAAAACCCCCCCGAGACAATGTCCCCAAAACCCCCCGAGACAATGTCCCCAATACCCCCCCGAGACAATGTCCCCAAAACCCCCGCCCAAAACCCCCCCGAGACAATGTCCCCAAAACCTCCCCGAGACAATGTCCCCAAAACGCCCCCCCAAAACCCCCCCGAGACAATGTCCCCAAAACCCCCCCAAGACAATGTCCCCAAAACTCCCCCGAGACAATGTCCCCAAAACCCCACCCAAAACCCCCCCGAGACAATGTCCCCAAAATCCCCCGAGACAATGTCCCAAAAACACCCCACAAGACAATGTCCCCAAAACAACCCCACAATACCCCCCCGAGACAATGTCCCCAATACACCCCCGAGACAATGTCCCCAAAAACCCCCCGAGACAATGTCCCCAAAACCCCCCCCCAAAACCCCCCCGAGACAATGTCCCCAAAACCCCCCCGAGACAATATCCCCAAAAACCCCCCCGAGACAATGTCCCCAAAAGACCCCCCAAAGCCCCCCCAAGACAATGTCCCCAAAACCACCCCGAGACAATGTCCCCAAAACCCCCCTGAGACAATGTCCCCAAAACCGCTCCCCAAAACCCCCCCGAGACAATGTCCCCAAAACCGCCCCAAGACAATATCCCCAAAACCCCACCCCCAAATCCCCGAGACAAAGTTCCCAAAACCACCTCGAGACAATGTCCCCAAAACCCCCCCGAGACAATGTCCCCACAACCCCCCGAGACAATGTCCCCAAAACCTCCGCCCAAAACCCCCCCGAGACAATGTCCCCAAAACCTCCCCGAGACAATGTCCCCAAAACGCCCCCCCAAAACCCCCCCGAGACAATGTCCCCAAAACCCCCCCAAGACAATGTCCCCAAAACTCCCCCGAGACAATGTCCCCAAAACCCCCCCGAGACAATGTCCCCAAAATCCCCCGAGACAATGTCCCAAAAACACCCCACAAGACAATGTCCCCAAAACAACCCCTCAAAACCTCCCCGAGAAAATGTCCCCAATACACCCCCGAGACAATGTCCCCAAAAACCCCCCGAGACAATGTCCCCAAAACCCCCCCCAAAACCCCCCGAGACAATGTCCCCAAAACCCCCCTGAGACAATATCCCCAAAAACCACCCCGAGACAATGTTCCCAAAAGACCCCCCAAAACCCCCCCAAGACAATGTCCCCAAAACCACACCGAGACAATGTCCCCAAAACCCCCCCGAGACAATGTCCCCAACCCACCCCGAGACAATGTCCCCAAACCCCCCCCCCCACCTTACCCCCCCGAGACAATATCCCCAAAACCCCCCCGAGACAATGTCCCCAAAACGCCCCTCAAAACCCCCCCGAGACAATGTCCCCAAAACCCCCCCGAGACAATGTCCCCAAAACCCCCCCCGAGACAATGTCCCCAAAACCCCCGCCCAAAACCCCCCGAGACAATGTCCCCAAAACCTCCCCGAGACAATGTCCCCAAAACGCCCCCCCAAAACCCCCCCGAGACAATGTCCCCAAAACCCCCCCAAGACAATGTCCCCAAAACTCCCCCGAGACAATGTCCCCAAAACCCCCCCCAAAACCCCCCCAAGACAATGTCCCCAAAATCCCCCGAGACAATGTCCCAAAAACACCCCACAAGACAATGTTCCCAAAACAACCCCTCAAAACCCCCCCGAGACAATGTGCACAATACACCCCCGAGACAATGTCCCCAAAAACACCCCGAGACAATGTCCCCAAAACCCCCCTCCAAAACCCCCCCGAGACAATGTCCCCCAAAACCCCCCCGAGACAATATCCCCAAAAACCCCCCTGAGACAATGTCCCCAAAAGACCCCCCAAAACCCCCACAAGACAATGTCCCCAAAACCACCCCGAGACAATGTCCCCAAAACCCCCCCGAGACAATGACCACAAAACCCCTCCCCAAAACCCCCCCGAGACAATGTCCCCAAACCCTCCCCCGAGACAATGTCCCCAAAACTCCCCCCCCCAAAACCCCCCCGAGACAATGTCCCCTAAATCCCCCCGAGACAATGTCCCCAAAACCCCCACTCCCACAACCCCCCCGAGACAATGTCCCCAAAACACCCCCGAGACAATGTCCCCAAAACCCCCCCGAGACAATGTCCCCAAAATCCACACCCAAAACCCCCCCGAGACAATGTCCCCAAAACCCCGCCGAGACAATTTCCCCAAAATCCCATCCCCAAAACCCCCCCGAGACAATGTCCCCAAAATCCCCCCGAGACAAAGTCCCCAAAACAGCCCCGAGACAATGTTCCCAAAACCCCTCCCCCAAACCCCCCGAGACAATGTTCCCAAAACACCCCCGAGACAATGTCCCCAAACACCCCCCCCACCAAAACCACCCCCGAGACAATGTCCCCAAAACCCCCCCGAGACAATGTCCCCAAAACCCACCCCCCCAAAACCCCCCCGAGACAATGTCCCCAAAACCCACCCGAGACAATGTCCCCAAAACCCCCCGAGACAATGTCCCCAAACCCCCCCCAAAACCCCCCGAGACGATGTCCCCAAAACCCCCCCGAGACAATGTCCCCAAAACCCCCACCCCCAAAACCCACCGAGATAATGTTCCCAAAACCCCCCCGAGACAATGTCCCCAAAAGCCGACGCAAGACAATGTCCCCAAAACACCCCCCCCCAAAACACCCCCGAGACGATGTCCCCAAAACCCTGACGAGATAATGTCTCCAAAACCCCCCCGAGACAATGTCCCCAAAACACCCACCCAAAACTCCCCCGAGACAATGTCCCCAAAACCCCCCCGAGACAATGTCCCCAAAACCCCCCCGAGGCAATGTCCCCAAAAACCCCCCCAAAACCCCCCCGAGACAATGTCCCCAAAACCCCCCGAGACAATGTCCCCAAAACCCCCCCGAGACAATGTCCCCAAAATCCCCCCCCCAAACCCCCCCCGAGACAATGTCCCCAAAACACCCCCGAGACAATGTCCCCAAAACCCCCCACGAGACAATGTCCCCAAAACCCCCCACCGAGACAATGTCCCCAAAACACTCCCCGAAAACACCCCCGAGACAAAGTCCCCAAAACCCCCCCGAGACAATGTCCCCAAAACCACCCCGAGACAATGTCCCCAAAACACCCCCCAAAACCCCCCCGAGACAAAGTCCCCAAAACAGCCCCGAGACAATGTCCCCAAAACCCCTCCCCCAAACCCCCCGAGACAATGTCCCCAAAACCCCCCCGAGACAATGTCCCCAAAACCCCCGCCCCCAAAACCCCCCGAGACAATGTTCCCAAAACCCCCCGCGACAATGTCCCCAAAACCCCCCATGAGACAATGTCCCCAAAACACCCCCCCCAAAACACCCCCGAGACAATGTCCCCAAAACCCCCCCAAGACAATGATCTCAAAACCCCCCCGAGACAATGTCCCCAAAACACCCACCCAAAACTCCCCCGAGACAATGTCCCCAAAACCCCCCGAGACAATGTCCCCAAAACCCCCCCAAGACAATGTCCCCAAAACCCCCCCCGAGACAATGTCCCCAAAACCCCCCCGAGACAATGTCCCGAAAAACCCCACCCCCAAAACCCCCCGAGACAATGTTCCCAAAACCCCCCCGAGACAATGTCCCCAAAACCCCCCACAAGACAATGTCCCCAAATCACCCCCCCCAAAACACCCCCGAGACAATGTCCCCAAAACCCTCCCGAGACAATGTCTCCAAAACCCCCCGAGACAATGTCCCCAAAACACCCACACAAAACCCCCCCGAGACAATGTCCCCAAAACGCCCCCGATAAAATGTCGCCAAAACCCCCCCGAGACAATGTCGCCAAAATCCACCCCCAAACCCCCCCGAGACATTGCCACAAGAACCCCTTCGAGACAATGTCCCCAAAACCCACCCGAGACAATGTCCCCAAAATCCACACCCAAAACCCCCCCGAGACAATGTCCCCAAAACGCCGCCGAGACAATTTCCCCAAAATCCCATCCCCAAAACCCCCCCGAGACAAAGTCCCCAAAACAGCCCCGATACAATGTTCCCAAAACCCCTCCCCCAAACCCCCCGTGACAATGTTCCCAAAACACCCCCGAGACAATGTCCCCAAACCCCCCCCCACCAAAAACCCCCCGAGACAATGTTCCCAAAACCCCCCCAAGACAATGTCCCCAAAACCCACCCCCCCAAAACCCCCCCGAGACAATGTCCCCAAAAACCCCCCGAGACAATGTCCCCAAAACCCCCCGAGAAAATGTCCCCAAACCCCCCACAAAACCTCCCCGAGACGATGTCCCCAAAACCCCCCGAGACAATGTCCCCAAAACCCCCACCCCCAAAACCCACCGAGATAATGTTCCCAAAAGCCCCCCGAGACAATGTCCCCAAAAGCCCCCACAAGACAATGTCCCCAAAACACCCCCCCAAAACACCCCCGAGACGATGTCCCCAAAACCCTGACGAGACAATGTCTCCAAAACCCCCCCGAGACAATGTCCCCAAAACACCCACCCAAAACTCCCCCGAGACAATGTCCCCAAAACCCCCCCGAGACAATGTCCCCAAAACACCCTCGAGACAATGTCCCCAAAACACCCCACGAGACAATGTCCCCAAAACCCCACCGAGACAATGTCCCCAAAACACTCCCCCAAAACCCCCCCGAGACAAAGTCCCCAAAACCCCCCCGAGACAATGTCCCCAAAACCACCCCGAGACAATGTCCCCAAAACACCCCCCAAAACCCCCCCGAGACAAAGTCCCCAAAACAGCCCCGAGACAATGTCCCCAAAATCCCTCCCCCAAACCCCCCGAGACAATGTTCCCAAAACACCCCCGAGACAATGTCCCCAACCACCCCCCACCAAAACCCCCCCCCGAGACAATGTCCCCAAAACCCCCCCGAGACAATGTCCCCAAAACCCACACCCCCAAAACCCCCCCGAGACAATGTCCCCAAAACCCCCCCGAGACAATGTCCCCAAAACCCCCACCCCCAAAACCCCCCGAGACAATGTTCCCAAAACCCCCCCGCGACAATGTCCCCAAAACACCCCACGAGACAATGTCCCCAAAACAATCCCCCAAAACACCCCCGAGACAATGTCCCCAAAACCCCCCCGAGACAATGTCCTCAAAACACCCCCGAGACAATGTCCCCAAAACACTCACCCAAAACTCCCCCGAGACAATGTCCCCAAAAACCCCCGAAACAATGTCCCCAAAACCCCCCCGAGACAATGTCCCCAAAACCCCTCCGAGACAATGTCCCCAAAACCCCCCCGAGACAATGTCCCGAAAAACCCCACCCCCAAAACCCCCCGAGACAATGTTCCCAAAACCCCCCCGAGAAAATGTCTCCAAAACCCCCCGAGACAATGTCCCCAAAACACCCACACAAAACCCCCCCGAGACAATGTCCCCAAAACGCCCCCGATAAAATGTCGCCAAAACCCCCCCCGAGACAATGTCCCCAAAATCCAACCCCAAACCCCCCCGAGACATTGTCCCCAGAACCCCTTCGAGACAATGTCCCCAAAACCCCCCCGAGACAATGTCCCCAAAATCCCCCCCCCCAAACCCCCCCGAGACATTGTCCCCCAGAACCCCTTCGAGACAATGTCCCCAAAACCCCCCCGAGACCATGTCCCCAAAACGCCCCCCAAATCCTCACCTAGACAATGTTCCCAAAACCCCTCTGAGACAATGTCCCCAAACCCCCGTGCCAAAAACCGCCCGAGACAATGTCCCCAAAACCCCCCCCCCGAGACAATGTCCCCAAATCCCCCCCCCAAAACACCCCCGAGACAATGTCCCCAAAAACCCCCGGGACAATGTCCCCAAAACCCCCCCGAGACAATGTCCCCAAAACCCCCCCGAGACAACATCCCCAAAACCCCCCCCGAGACAATGTCCCGAAAACCCCCCCGAGACAATGTCCCCAAAACACCCACCCCCAAAACCCCCCGAGACAATGTCCCCAAAACCCCCCACGAGACAATGTCCCCAAAACACCCCCCCCAAAACACCCCCGAGACAATGTCACCAAAAACCCCCCGAGACAATGTCCCCAAAACCCCCCCGAGACAATGTCAACAAAAACCCTCCGAGACAACGTCCCCAAAACCCCCCCGAGACAATGTCCCCAAAAACCCCCGGGACAATGTCCCCAATATCCCCCCCCAAAACCCCCCCGAGACAATGTCCCCAAAACACCCCCGAGACAATGTCCCCAAAACCCTCCCGAGACAATGTCCCCAAACAAACCCCCCCAAAACCCCCCCGAGACAATGTCCCCAAAACGCCCCCGAGACAATGTCGCCAAAAACCCCCCGAGACACTGTCCCCAAAATCCCCCACCAAACCCCCCCGAGACATTGTCCCCAGAACCCCTTCGAGACAATGTCGCCAAAAACCCCTGAGACAATGTCCCCAAAAACCCCCCCCAAATCCCCCCCGAGACAATGTTCCCAAAGCCCCCCCGAGACAATGTCCCCAAAACCCCCCCACAAAAAACCCCCGAGACAATGTCCCCAAAACCCCCCCGAGACAATGTCCCCAAAACCACCCCCCAAAAGACCCCCGAGACAATGTCCCCAAAAACCCCCGGGACACAGTCCCAAAAGACCCCCGAGACAATGTCCCCCAAAAACCCCCGGGACACAGTCCCCAAAACCCCCCCGAGACAATGTCCCAAAAATCCCCCCCGAGACAACGTCCCCAAAACGCCCCCGAGACAATGTCCCCAAAACCCCCCCGAGACAATGTCCCCAAAACCCCCACCCCCAAAACCCCCCGAGACAATGTTCCCAAAACCCCCCCGCAACATTGTCCCCAAAACCCCCCACGAGACAATGTCCCCAAAAGCACCCCGAGACAATGTCCCCAAAACACCCACCCAAAACTCCCCCGAGACAATGTCCCCAAAACCCCCCGAGACAATGTCCCCAAAAACCCCCGAGACAATGTCCCCAAAAGCCCCCCCAAAACCCACCCGAGACAATGTCCCCAAAACCCCCCCTCAAAAACCCCCCGAGACAATGTCCCCATAACCCCCCCGAGACAACGTCCCCAAAACCCCCTCCGAGACAATGTCCCCAAAACCCCCCCGAGACAATGTCCCCAAAAACCACACCCCCAAAACCCCCCGAGACAATGTTCCCAAAACCCCCCACAAGACAATGTCCCCAAAACAACCCCCAAAACACCCCCGAGACGATGTCCCCAAAACCCTCCCGAGACAATGTCTCCAAAACCACCCCGAGACAATGTCCCCAAAACACCCACCCAAAACTCCCCCGAGACAATGTCCCCAAAACCGCCCGAGACAATGTCCCCAAAACCCCCCCGAGACAATGTCCCCAAAACCCCCCCCCAAAAACCGCCCGAGACAATGTCCCCAAAACCCCCCCGAGACAATGTCCCCAAAACCCCCCCTCAAAACACCCCCGAGACAATGTCCCCAAAAACCCCCGGGACAATGTCCCCAAAACCCCCCCGAGACAATGTCCCCAAAACACCCACCCAAAACTCCCCCGAGACAATTTCCCCAAAACCCCCCCAAGACAATGCCCCCAAAACCCCCCCGAGAAAATGTCCACAAAACACCCCACAAAACCCCCCCGAGACAATGTCCCCAAAACCCCCCCGAGACAATGTCCCCAAAACCCCCCGAGACAATGTCCCCAAACCCCCCCCAAAACCCCCCCGAGACGATGTCCCCAAAACCCCCCACCCCAAAACCCACCGAGACAATGTTCCCAAAACCCCCCCGAGACAATGTCCCCAAAACCCCCCACAAGACAATGTCCCCAAAACACACCCCAAAACACCCCCGAGACGATGTCCCCAAAACCCTCCCGAGAAAATGTCTCCAAAACCCCCCGAGACAATGTCCCCAAAACACCCACACAAAACCCCCCCGAGACAATGTCCCCAAAACGCCCCCGATAAAATGTCGCCAAAACCCCCCCGAGACAATGTCCCCAAAATCCAACCCCAAACCCCCCCGAGACATTGTCCCCAGAACCCCTTCGAGACAATGTCCCCAAAACCCCCCCGAGACAATGTCCCCAAAATCCCCCCCCAAACCCCCCCGAGACATTGTCCCCAGAACCCCTTCGAGACAATGTCCCCAAAACCCCCCCCGAGACCATGTCCCCAAAACGCCCCCCAAATCCTCACCTAGACAATGTTCCCAAAACCCCTCTGAGACAATGTCCCCAAACCCCCGTGCCAAAAACCGCCCGAGACAATGTCCCCAAAACCCCCCCCCCGAGACAATGTCCCCAAATCCACCCCCAAAACACCCCCGAGACAATGTCCCCAAAAACCCCCGGGACAATGTCCCCAAAACCCCCCCGAGACAATGTCCCCAAAACCCCCCCGAGACAACATCCCCAAAACCCCCCCGAGACAATGTCCCGAAAACCCCCCCGAGACAATGTCCCCAAAACACCCACCCCCAAAACCCCCCGAGACAATGTCCCCAAAACCCCCCACGAGACAATGTCCCCAAAACACCCCCCCCAAAACACCCCCGAGACAATGTCACCAAAAACCCCCCGAGACAATGTCCTCAAAACCCCCCCGAGACAATGTCCCCAAAACACCCACCCAAAACTCCCCCGAGACAATGTCCCCAAAACCCCCCCGAGACAATGTCAACAAAAACGCTCCGAGACAACGTCCCCAAAACCCCCCCGAGACAATGTCCCCAAAAACCCCCGGGACAATGTCCCCAATATCCCCCCCCAAAACCCCCCCGAGACAATGTCCCCAAAACACCTCCGAGACAATGTCCCCAAAACCCTCCCGAGACAATGTCCCCAAACAACCCCCCCCAAAACCCCCCCGAGACAATGTCCCCAAAACGCCCCCGAGACAATGTCGCCAAAAACCCCCCGAGACACTGTCCCCAAAATCCCCCACCAAACCCCCCCGAGACATTGTCCCCAGAACCCCTTCGAGACAATGTCGCCAAAAACCCCTGAGACAATGTCCCCAAAACCCCCCCCAAATCCCCCCCGAGACAATGTTCCCAAAGCCCCCCCGAGACAATGTCCCCAAAACCCCCCCACAAAAAACCCCCGAGACAATGTCCCCAAAACCCCCCCCGAGACAATGTCCCCAAAACCACCCCCCAAAAGACCCCCGAGACAATGTCCCCAAAAACCCCCGGGACACAGTCCCCAAAACCCCCCCGAGACAATGTCCCAAAAATCCCCCCCGAGACAACGTCCCCAAAACGCCCCCGAGACAATGTCCCCAAAACCCCCCCGAGACAATGTCCCCAAAACCCCCACCCCCAAAACCCCCCGAGACAATGTTCCCAAAACCCCCCCGCAACATTGTCCCCAAAACCCCCCACGAGACAATGTCCCCAAAAGCACCCCGAGACAATGTCCCCAAAACACCCACCCAAAACTCCCCCGAGACAATGTCCCCCAAAACCCCCCGAGACAATGTCCCCAAAAACCCCCGAGACAATGTCCCCAAAAGCCCCCCCAAAAACCCACCCGAGACAATGTCCCCAAAACCCCCCCTCAAAAACCCCCCGAGACAATGTCCCCATAACCCCCCCGAGACAACGTCCCCAAAACCCCCTCCGAGACAATGTCCCCAAAACCCCCCCGAGACAATGTCCCCAAAAACCACACCCCCAAAACCCCCCGAGACAATGTTCCCAAAACCCCCCACAAGACAATGTCCCCAAAACAACCCCCAAAACACCCCCGAGACGATGTCCCCAAAACCCTCCCGAGACAATGTCTCCAAAACCACCCCGAGACAATGTCCCCAAAACACCCACCCAAAACTCCCCCGAGACAATGTCCCCAAAACCGCCCGAGACAATGTCCCCAAAACCCCCCCGAGACAATGTCCCCAAAAGCCCCCCCCAAAACCCCCCCGAGACACTGTCCCCAAAACCCCCCCCCAAAAACCGCCCGAGACAATGTCCCCAAAACCCCCCCGAGACAATGTCCCCAAAACCCCCCTCAAAACACCCCCGAGACAATGTCCCCAAAAACCCCCGGGACAATGTCCCCAAAACCCCCCCGAGACAATGTCCCCAAAACACCCACCCAAAACTCCCCCGAGACAATTTCCCCAAAACCCCCCCAAGACAATGCCCCCAAAACCCCCCCGAGAAAATGTCCACAAAAGCACCCCACAAAACCCCCCCGAGACAATGTCCCCAAAACCCCCCCGAGACAATGTCCCCAAAACCCCCCGAGACAATGTCCCCAAACCCCCCCCAAAACCCCCCCGAGACGATGTCCCCAAAACCCCCACCCCAAAAACCCACCGAGATAATGTTCCCAAACCCCCCCCGAGACAATGTCCCCAAAAGCCCCCACAAGACAATGTCCCCAAAACACCCCCCAAAACACCCCCGAGACGATGTCCCCAAAACCCTGACGAGACAATGTCTCCAAAACCCCCCCGAGACCATGTCCCCAAAACACCCACCCAAAACTCCCCCGAGACAATGTCCCCAAAACCCCCCCGAGACAATGTCCCCAAAACCCCCCCGAGGCAATGTCCCCAAAATCCCCCCCCAAAATCCCCCCGAGACAATGTCCCCAAAACCCCCCGAGACAATGTCCCCAAAACCCCCCCGAGACAATGTCCCCAAAATCCACCCCCAAACCCCCCCGAGACAATGTCCCCAAAACACCCCCGAGACAATGTCCCCAAAACACCCCACGAGACAATGTCCCCAAAACCCCACCGAGACAATGTCCCCAAAACACTCCCCCAAAACCCCCCCGAGACAAAGTCCCCAAAACCCCCCCGAGACAATTTCCCCAAAACCACCCCGAGACAATTTCCCCAAAACACCCCCCAAAACCCCCACGAGACAAAGTCCCCAAAACAGCCCCGAGACAATGTCCACAAAACCCCTCCCCCAAACCCCCCGAGACAATGTTCCCAAAACACCCCCGAGACAATGTCCCCAACCACCCCCCACCAAAACCCCCCCCGAGACAATGTCCCAAAAACCCCCCCGAGACAATGTCCCCAAAACCCACACCCCCAAAACCCCCCCGAGACAATGTCCCCAAAACCCCCCCGAGACAATGTCCCCAAAACCCCCACCCCCAAAACCCCCCGAGACAATGTTCCCAAAACCCCCCCGCGACAATGTCCCCAAAATCCCCCACGAGACAATGTCCCCAAAACACCCCCCCAAAACACCCCCGAGACAATGTCCCCAAAACCCCCCCGAGACAATGTCCTCAAAAACCCCCCGAGACAATGTCCCCAAAACACCCACCCAAAACTCCCCCGAGACAATGTCCCCAAAACCCCCCGAGACAATGTCCCCAAAACCCCCCCGAGACAATGTCACCAAAACCCTCCCCGAGACAATGTCCCCAAAACCCCCCCCGAGACAATGTCCCGAAAAACCCCACCCCCAAAACCCCCCGAGACAATGTTCCCAAAACCCCCCCGAGACAATGTCCCCAAAACCCCCCACAAGACAATGTCCCCAAAACACACCCCAAAACACCCCCGAGACGATGTCCCCAAAACCCTCCCGAGAAAATGTCTCCAAAACCCCCCGAGACAATGTCCCCAAAACACCCACACAAAACCCCCCCGAGACAATGTCCCCAAAACGCCCCCGATAAAATGTCGCCAAAACCCCTCCGAGACAATGTCCCCAAAATCCACCCCCAAACCCCCCCGAGACATTGTCCCCAGAACCCCTTCGAGACAATGTCCCCAAAAACCCCCCGAGACAATGTCCCCAAAATCCCCCCCCAAACCCCCCCGAGACATTGTCCCCAGAACCCCTTCGAGACAATGTCCCCAAAACCCCCCCGAGACAATGTCCCCAAAACGCCCCCCAAATCCTCACCGAGACAATGTTCCCAAAACCCCTCTGAGACAATGTCCCCAAACCCCCGCGTCAAAAACCGCCCGAGACAATGTCCCCAAAACCCCCCCCCCGAGACAATGTCCCCAAATACCCCCCCAAAACACCCCCGAGACAATGTCCCCAAAAACCCCCGGGACAATGTCCCCAAAACCCCCCCGAGACAATGTCCCCAAAACCCCCCCGAGACAACATCCCCAAATCCCCCCCGAGACAATGTCCCGAAAACCCCCCCCGAGACAATGTCCCCAAAACCCCCACCCCCAAAACCCCCCGAGACAATGTCCCCAAAACCCCCCACGAGACAATGTCCCCAAAACACCCCCCCAAAACACCCCCGAGACAATGTCACCAAAACCCCCCCGAGACAATGTCCTCAAAACCCCCCCGAGACAATGTCCCCAAAACACCCACCCAAAACTCCCCCGAGACAATGTCCCCAAAACCCCCCCGAGACAATGTCAACAAAAACCCCCCGAGACAACGTCCCCAAAACCCCCCCGAGACAATGTCCCCAAAACACCCCACGAGACAATGTCCCCAAAACCCCACCGAGACAATGTCCCCAAAACACTCCCCCAAAACCCCCCCGAGACAAAGTCCCCAAAACCCCCCCGAGACAATTTCCCCAAAACCCCCCACGAGACAATGTCCCCAAAAGCACCCCGAGACAATGTCCCCAAAACACCCACCCAAAACTCCCCCGAAACAATGTCCCCAAAACCCCCCGAGACAATGTCCCCAAAAACCCCCGAGAGAATGTCCCCAAAAGCCCCCCCAAAACCCACCCGAGACAATGTCCCCAAAACCCCCCCTCAAAAACCCCCCGAGACAATGTCCCCATTACCCCCCCGAGACAACGTCCCCAAAACCCCCTCCGAGACAATGTCCCCAAAACCCCCCCGAGACAATGTCCCCAAAAACCCCACCCCCAAAACCCCCCGAGACAATGTTCCCAAAACCCCCCACAAGACAATGTCCCCAAAACAACCCCCAAAACACCCCCGAGACGATGTCCCCAAAACCCTCCCGAGACAATGTCTCCAAAACCACCCCGAGACAATGTCCCCAAAACACCCACCCAAAACTCCCCCGAGACAATGTCCCCAAAACCGCCCGAGACAATGTCCCCAAAACCCCCCCGAGACAATGTCCCCAAAAGCCCCCCCCAAAACCCCCCCGAGACACTGTCCCCAAAACCCCCCCCCAAAAACCGCCCGAGACAATGTCCCCAAAACCCCCCCGAGACAATGTCCCCAAAACCCCCCTCAAAACACCCCCGAGACAATGTCCCCAAAAACCCCCGGGACAATGTCCCCAAAACCCCCCCGAGACAATGTCCCCAAAACACCCACCCAAAACTCCCCCGAGACAATTTCCCCAAAACCCCCCCAAGACAATGCCCCCAAAACCCCCCCGAGAAAATGTCCACAAAAGCACCCCACAAAACCCCCCCGAGACAATGTCCCCAAAACCCCCCCGAGACAATGTCCCCAAAACCCCCCGAGACAATGTCCCCAAACCCCCCCCAAAACCCCCCCGAGACGATGTCCCCAAAACCCCCACCCCCAAAACCCACCGAGATAATGTTCCCAAACCCCCCCGAGACAATGTCCCCAAAAGCCCCCACAAGACAATGTCCCCAAAACACCCCCCAAAACACCCCCGAGACGATGTCCCCAAAACCCTGACGAGACAATGTCTCCAAAACCCCCCCGAGACCATGTCCCCAAAACACCCACCCAAAACTCCCCCGAGACAATGTCCCCAAAACACCCCCGAGACAATGTCCCCAAAACCCCCCCGAGGCAATGTCCCCAAAATCCCCCCCCAAAATCCCCCCGAGACAATGTCCCCAAAACCCCCCGAGACAATGTCCCCAAAACCCCCCCGAGACAATGTCCCCAAAATCCACCCCCAAACCCCCCCGAGACAATGTCCCCAAAACACCCCCGAGACAATGTCCCCAAAACACCCCACGAGACAATGTCCCCAAAACCCCACCGAGACAATGTCCCCAAAACACTCCCCCAAAACCCCCCCGAGACAAAGTCCCCAAAACCCCCCCGAGACAATTTCCCCAAAACCACCCCGAGACAATGTCCCCAAAACACCCCCCAAAACCCCCACGAGACAAAGTCCCCAAAACAGCCCCGAGACAATGTCCACAAAACCACTCCCCCAAACCCCCCGAGACAATGTTCCCAAAACACCCCCGAGACAATGTCCCCAACCACCCCCCACCAAAACCCCCCCCGAGACAATGTCCCCAAAACCCCCCCGAGACAATGTCCCCAAAACCCACACCCCCAAAACCCCCCCGAGACAATGTCCCCAAAACCCCCCCGAGACAATGTCCCCAAAACCCCCACCCCCAAAACCCCCCGAGACAATGTTCCCAAAACCCCCCCGCGACAATGTCCCCAAAATCCCCCACGAGACAATGTCCCCAAAACACCCCCCCAAAACACCCCCGAGACAATGTCCCCAAAACCCCCCCGAGACAATGTCCTCAAAACCCCCCCGAGACAATGTCCCCAAAACACCCACCCAAAACTCCCCCGAGACAATGTCCCCAAAACCCCCCGAGACAATGTCCCCAAAACCCCCCCGAGACAATGTCACCAAAACCCCCCCGAGACAATGTCCCCAAAACCCCCCCGAGACAATGTCCCGAAAAACCCCACCCCAAAAACCCCCCGAGACAATGTTCCCAAAACCCCCCCGAGACAATGTCCCCAAAACCCCCCACAAGACAATGTCCCCAAAACACACCCCAAAACACCCCCGAGACGATGTCCCCAAAACCCTCCCGAGAAAATGTCTCCAAAACCCCCCGAGACAATGTCCCCAAAACACCCACACAAAACCCCCCCGAGACAATGTCCCCAAAACGCCCCCGATAAAATGTCGCCAAAACCCCTCCGAGACAATGTCCCCAAAATCCACCCCCAAACCCCCCCGAGACATTGTCCCCAGAACCCCTTCGAGACAATGTCCCCAAAAACCCCCCGAGACAATGTCCCCAAAATCCCCCCCCAAACCCCCCCGAGACATTGTCCCCAGAACCCCTTCGAGACAATGTCCCCAAAACCCCGGAGAGACAATGTCCCCAAAACGCCCCCCAAATCCTCACCGAGACAATGTTCCCAAAACCCCTCTGAGACAATGTCCCCAAACCCCCACGTCAAAAACCGCCCGAGACAATGTCCCCAAAACCCCCGCCCGAGACAATGTCCCCAAATACCCCCCCAAAACACCCCCGAGACAATGTCCCCAAAAACCCCCGGGACAATGTCCCCAAAACCCCCCCGAGACAATATCCCCAAAACCCCCCCGAGACAACATCCCCAAATCCCCCCCGAGACAATGTCCCGAAAACCCCCCCGAGACAATGTCCCCAAAACCCCCACCCCCAAAACCCCCCGAGACAATGTCCCCAAAACCCCCCATGAGACAATGTCCCCAAAACACCCCCCCAAAACACCCCCGAGACAATGTCACCAAAACACCCCCGAGACAATGTCCTCAAAACCCCCCCGAGACAATGTCCCCAAAACACCCACCCAAAACTCCCCCGAGACAATGTCCCCAAAACCCCCCCGAGACAATGTCAACAAAAACCCCCCGAGACAACGTCCCCAAAACCCCCCCGAGACAATGTCCCCAAAACACCCCACGAGACAATGTCCCCAAAACCCCACCGAGACAATGTCCCCAAAACACTCCCCCAAAACCCCCCCGAGACAAAGTCCCCAAAACCCCCCCGAGACAATTTCCCCAAAACCCCCCACGAGACAATGTCCCCAAAAGCACCCCGAGACAATGTCCCCAAAACACCCACCCAAAACTCCCCCGAGACAATGTCCCCAAAACCCCCCGAGACAATGTCCCCAAAATCCCCCGAGACAATGTCCCCAAAAGCCCCCCCAAAACCAACCCGAGACAATGTCCCCAAAACCCCCCCTCAAAAACCCCCCGAGGCAATGTCCCCAAAATCCCCCCGAGACAACGTCCCCAAAACCCCCTCCGAGACAATGTCCCCAAAACCCCCCCGAGACAATGTCCCCAAAAACCCCACCCCCAAAACCACCCGAGACAATGTTCCCAAAACCCCCCACAAGACAATGTCCCCAAAACAACCCCCAAAACACCCCCGAGACGATGTCCCCAAAACCCTCCCGAGACAATGTCTCCAAAACCACCCCGAGACAATGTCCCCAAAACACCCACCCAAAACTCCCCCGAGACAATGTCCCCAAAACCCCCCGAGACAATGTCCCCAAAACCCCCCCGAGACAATGTCCCCAAAAGCCCCCCCCAAAAAACGCCCGAGACAATGTCCCCAAAACCCCCCCGAGACAATGTCCCCAAAACCCCCCTCAAAACACCCCCGAGACAATGTCCCCAAAAACCCCCGGGACAATGTCCCCAAAACCCCCCCGAGACAATGTCCCCAAAACACCCACCCAAAACTCCCCCGAGACAATGTCCCCAAAACCCCCCCAAGACAATGTCCCCAAAACCTCCCCGAGAAAATGTCCCCAAAAGCCCCCCACAAAACCCCCCCGAGACAATGTCCCCAAAACCCCCCAAGAGACAATGTCCCCAAAACCCCCCAAGAGACAATGTCCCCAAAACGCCCCCCCCAAAACCCCCCCGAGACAATGTCCCCAAAACACCCCCGAGACAATGTCCCCAAAACCCCCCCGAGACAATGTTCCCAAAATGCCGCCCAAAATCCCCCGAGACAATGTCCCCAAAACCCCCCCGAGACAATGTCCCCAAAACCCCCCCGAGACAATGTCCCCAAAAAACCGCCCCAAAACGCCCCCCCGAGACAATGTCCCCAAAACCCACCCGAGACAATGTCCCCAAAACCCCCCCCGAGACAATGTCCCCAAAACATCCCCCCAAAACCCCCCCGAGACAAAGTCCCCAAAACCGCCCCAAGACAATATCCCCAAAACCCCACCCCCAAATCCCCGAGACAAAGTTCCCAAAACCACCCCGAGACAATGTCCCCAAACCCCCCCCCACCTTAACCCCCCGAGACAATATCCCCAAACCCCCCCCGAGACAATGTCCCCAAAAACCCCCCCAAAACCCCCCCGAGACAATGTCCCCAAAACCCCCCCGAGGCAATGTCCCCAAAACCCCCCCGAGACAATGTCCCCAAAACCCCCGCCCAAAACCCCCCCAAGACAATGTCCCCAAAACCTCCCCGAGACAATGTCCCCAAAACGCCCCCCCAAAACCCACCCGAGACAATGTCCCCAAAACCCCCCCAAGACAATGTCCCCAAAACCCCCCCGAGACAATGTCCCCAAAACACCCCCCCCAAAACCCCCCCGAGACAATGTCCCCAAAATCCCCCGAGACAATGTCCCAAAAACACCCCACAAGACAATGTCCCCAAAACAACCCCTCAAAACCCCCCCGAGACAATGTCCCCAATACACCCCCGAGACAATGTCCCCAAAAACCCCCCGAGACAATGTCCCCAAAACCCCCCCCCCAAAACCCCCCCGAGACAATGTCCCCAAAACCCACCCGAGAAAATATCCCCAAAAACCCCCCCAAGACAATGTCCCCAAAACCACCCCGAGACAATGTCCCCAAAACCCCCCCCGAGACAATGTCCCCAAAACCCCTCCCCAAAACCCCCCCGAGACAATGTCCCCAAACCCCCCCCGAGACAATGTCCCCAAAACTCCCCCCCCAAAACCCCCCCGAGACAATGTCCCCTAAATCCCCCCGAGACAATGTCCCCAAAACCCCCACCCCCAAAACCACCCCGAGACAATGTCCACAAAACACCCCCGAGACAATGTTCCCAAAACCCCCCCGAGACAATGTCCCCAAAATCCACACCCAAAACCCCCCCGAGACAATGTCCCCAAAACCCCGCCGAGACAATTTCCCCAAAATCCCATCCCCAAAACCCCCCTGAGACAATGTCCCCAAAACCCCCCGAGACAATGTCCCCAAAACCCCCACCCCCAAAACCCACCGAGATAATGTTCCCAAAACCCCCCCGAGACAATGTCTCCAAAACCCCCCCGAGACAATGTCCCCAAAACACCCACCCAAAACTCCCCCGAGACAATGTCCCCAAAACCCCCCGAGACAATGTCCCCAAAACCCCCCCGAGGCAATGTCCCCAAAACCCCTTCCCAAAACCCCCCCGAGACAATGTCCCCAAAACCCCCCGAGACAATGTCCCCAAAACCCCCCCCGAGACAATGTCCCCAAAATCCCCCCCCAAACGCCCCCGAGACAATGTCCCCAAAACGCCCCCGAGACAATGTCCCCAAAACCCCCCACGAGACAATGTCCCCAAAACCCCCCCGAGAAAATGTCCCCAAAAGCCCCCCCCAAAACCCCCCCGAGACAATGTCCCCAAAACCCCCCTGAGACAATGTCCCCAAAACCCCCCAAGAGACAATGTCCCCAAAATGCCCCCCAAAATCCCCCGAGACAATGTCCGCAAAACCCCCCCGAGACAATGTCCCCAAAACCCCCCCGAGACAATGTCCCCAAAAAAACCCCCCAAATCCCCCCCCGAGACAATGTCCCCAAAACCCACCCGAGACAATGTCCCCAAAACCCCCCCGAGACAATGTCCCCAAAACATCCCCCCAAAACCCCCCCGAGACAAAGTCCCCAAAACCGCCCCAAGACAATATCCCCAAAACCCCACCCCCAAATCCCCGAGACAAAGTTCCCAAAACCACCCCGAGACAATGTCCCCAAACCCCCCCCCCCACCTTAACCCCCCCGAGACAATATCCCCAAAACCCCACCGAGACAATGTCCCCAAAACACCCCCCCAAAACCCCCCCGAGACAATGTCCCCAAAACCCCCCCGAGACAATGTCCCCAAAACCCCCCCGAGACAATGTCCCCAAAACCCCCGCCCAAAACCCCCCCGAGACAATGTCCCCAAAACCTCCCCGAGACAATGTCCCCAAAACGCCCCCCCAAAACCCCCCCGAGACAATGTCCCCAAAACCCCCCCAAGACAATGTCCCCAAAACTCCCCCGAGACAATGTCCCCAAAACCCCAGCCAAAACCCCCCCGAGACAATGTCCCCAAAATCCCCCCCGAGACAATCTCCCAAAAACACCCCACAAGACAATGTCCCCAAAACAACCCCACAAAACCCCCCCGAGACAATGTCCCCAATACACCCCCGAGACAATGTCCCCAAAAACCCCCCGAGACAATGTCCCCAAAACCCCCCCCAAAACCCCCCCGAGACAATGTCCCCAAAACCCCCCCGAGACAATATCCCCAAAAACCCCCCCGAGACAATGTCCCCAAAAGACCCCCCAAAACCCCCCCAAGACAATGTCCCCAAAACCACCCCGAGACAATGTCCCCAAAACCCCCCCGAGACAATGTCCCCAAAACCGCTCCCCAAAACCCCCCCGAGACAATGTCCCCAAAACCGCCCCAAGACAATATCCCCAAAACCCCACCCCCAAATCCCCGAGACAAAGTTCCCAAAACCACCCCGAGACAATGTCCCCAAAAACCCCCCCAAAACCCCCCCGAGACAATGTCCCCAAAACCCCCCCGAGACAATGTCCCCAAAACCCCCCGAGACAATGTCCCCAAAACCCCCGCCCAAACCCCCCCCGAGACAATGTCCCCAAAACCTCCCCGAGACAATGTCCCCAAAACGCCCCCCCAAAACCCCCCCGAGACAATGTCCCCAAAACCCCCCCAAGACAATGTCCCCAAAACTCCCCCGAGACAATGTCCCCAAAACCCCCCCGAGACAATGTCCCCAAAATCCCCCGAGACAATGTCCCAAAAACACCCCACAAGACAATGTCCCCAAAACAACCCCTCAAAACCCCCCCGAGACAATGTCCCCAATACACCCCCGAGACAATGTCCCCAAAAACCCCCCGAGACAATGTCCCCAAAACCCCCCCCCAAAACCCCCCGAGACAATGTCCCCAAAAACCCCCCGAGACAATATCCCCAAAAACCACCCCGAGACAATGTTCCCAAAAGACCCCCCAAAACCCCCCCAAGACAATGTCCCCAAAACCACACCGAGACAATGTCCCCAAAACCCCCCCGAGACAATGTCCCCAAACCTTCCCCGAGACAATGTCCCCAAAACTCCCCCCCCAAAACCCCCCCGAGACAATGTCCCCTAAATCCCCCCGAGACAATGTCCCCAAAACCCCCACCCCCAAAACCCCCCCGAGAAAATGTCCCCAAAACACCCCCGAGACAATGTCCCCTAAACCCCCCCTAGACAATGTCCCCAAAATCCACACCCTAAACCCCCCGAGACAATGTCCCCAAAATCCCATCCCCAAAACCCCCCCGAGACAATGTCCCCAAGACCCCCCCGAGACAAAGTCCCCAAAACAGCCCCGAGACAATGTTCCCAAAACCCCTCCCCCAAACCCCACGAGACAATGTTCCCAAAACACCCCCGAGACAATGTCCCCAAACCCCCCCCCACCAAAACCCCCCCCGAGACAATGTCCCCAAAACCCCCCCGAGACAATGTCCCCAAAACCCACCCCCCCAAAACCCCCCCGAGACAATGTCCCCAAAACCCACCCGAGACAATGTCCCCAAAAACCCCCGAGACAATGTCCCCAAACCCACCCCAAAACCCCTCCGAGACGATGTCCCCAAAACCCCCCCGAGACAATGTCCCCAAAACACCCACCCCCAAAACCCACCGAGATAATGTTCCCAAAACCCGCCCGAGACAATGTCCCCAAAAGCCGACACAAGACAATGTCCCCAAAACACCCCCCCAAAACACGCCCGAGACGATGTCCCCAAAACCCTGACGAGACAATGTCTCCAAAACCCCCCCGAGGCAATGTCCCCAAAAACCCCCCCCAAAACCCCCCCGAGACAATGTCCCCAAAACCCCCCGAGACAATGTCCCCAAAACCCCCCCGAGACAATGTCCCCAAAATTCCCCCCCCAAACCCCCCCGAGACAATGTCCCCAAAACACCCCCGAGACAACGTCCCCAAAACCCCCCACGAGACAATGTCCCCAAAACCCCCCCGAGAAAATGTCCCGAAAAGCCCCCCACAAAACCCCCCCGAGACAATGTCCCCAAAACCCCCCCGAGACAATGTCCCCAAAACCCCCCAAGAGACAATGTCCCCAAAACGCCCCCCCCAAAACCCCCCCGAGACAATGTCCCCAAAACAGCCCCGAGACAATGTCCCCAAAACCCCCCCGAGACAATGTCCCCAAAATGCCCCCCAAAACCCCCCCGAGACAATGTCCCCAAAACCCCCCCGAGACAATGTCCCCAAAAAACCCCCCCAAAACCCCCCCCGAGACAATGTCCCCAAAACCCACCCGAGACAATGTCCCCAAAACCCCCCCGAGACAATGTCCCCAAAACATCCCCCCAAAACCCCCCCGAGACAAAGTCCCCAAAACCGCCCCAAGACAATATCCCCAAAACCCCACCCCCAAATCCCCGAGACAAAGTTCCCAAAACCACCCCGAGACAATGTCCCCAAACCGCCCCCACCTTAACCCCCCGAGACAATATCCCCAAAACCCCCCCGAGACAATGTCCCCAAAACCCCCCCCCAAAACCCCCCCGAGACAATGTCCCCCAAACCACCCCGAGACAATGTCCCCAAAACCCCCCCGAGACAATGTCCCCAAAACCCCCGCCCAAAACCCCCCCGAGACAATGTCCCCAAAACCTCCCCGAGACAATGTCCCCAAAACGCCCCCCCAAAACCCCCCCGAGACAATGTCCCCAAAACCCCCCCAAGACAATGTCCCCAAAACTCCCCCAAGACAATGTCCCCAAAACCCCTCCCAAAACCCCCCCAAGACAATGTCCCCAAAATCCCCCGGGACAATGTCCCAAAAACACCCCACAAGACAATGTTCCCAAAACAACCCCTCAAAACCCCCCCGAGACAATGTGCCCAATACACCCCCGAGACAATGTCCCCAAAAACCCCCCGAGACAATGTCCCCAAACCCCCCCCAAAACCCCCCCGAGACAATGTCCCAAAAACCCCCCCGAGACAATATCCCCAAAAACCCCCCTGAGACAATGTCCCCAAAAGACCCCCCAAAACCCCACAAGACAATGTCCCCAAAACCACCCCGAGACAATGTCCCCAAAACACCCCCGAGACTATGACCCCAAAACCCCTCCCCAAAACCCCCCCGAGACAATGTCCCCAAACCCCCCCCGAGACAATGTCCCCAAAACTCCCCCCCCAAAACCCCCCCGAGACAATGTACCCTAAATCCCCCCGAGACAATGTCCCCAAAACCCCCACCCACACAACCCCCCCGAGACAATGTCCCAGAAACACCCCCGAGACAATGTCCCCAGAACCCCCCGAGACAATGTCCCCAAAATCCACACCCAAAAACCCCCCGAGACAATGTCCCTAAAACCCCGCCGAGACAATTTCCCCAAAATCCCATCCCCAAAACCCCTTCCGAGACAATGTCCCCAAAACCCCCCCGAGACAAAGTCCCCAAAACAGCCCCGAGACAATGTTCCCAAAACCCCTCCCCCAAACCCCCCGAGACAATGTTCCCAAAACACCCCCGAGACAATGTCCCCAAACCCCCCCCCCCACCAAAACCCCCCCTGCGACAATGTCCCCAAAACCCCCCCGAGACAATGTCCCCAAAACCCACCCCCCCAAAACCCCCCCGAGACAATGTCCCCAAAACCCCCCCGAGACAATGTCCCCAAACCCCCCCCAAAACCCCCCCGAGACGATGTCCCCAAAACCCCCCCGAGACAATGTCCCCAAAACCCCCACCCCCAAAACCCACCGAGATAATGTTCCCAAAACCCCCCCGAGACAATGTCCCCAAAAGCCGACACAAGACAATGTCCCCAAAACACCCCCCCAAAACACCCCCGAGACGATGTCCCCAAAACCCTGGCGAGACAATGTCTCCAAAACCCCCCCGAGACAATGTCCCCAAAACACCCACCCAAAACTCCCCCGAGACAATGTCCCCAAAACCCCCCCGAGACAATGTCCCCAAAACCCCCCCGAGGCAATGTCCCCAAAAACCCACCCAAAACCCCCCCGAGACAATGTCCCCAAAACCCCCCGAGACAATGTCCCCAAAACTCCCCCGAGACAATGTCCCCAAAATCCCCCCCCCAAACCCCCCCGAGACAATGTCCCCAAAACACCCCCGAGACAATGTCCCCAAAACCCCCCACGAGACAATGTCCCCAAAACCCCCACCGAGACAATGTCCCCAAAACACTCCCCGAAAACACCCCCGAGACAAAGTCCCCAAAACCCCCCCGAGACAATGTCCCCAAAACCACCCCGAGACAATGTCCCCAAAACACCCCCCAAAAACCCCCCGAGACAAAGTCCCCAAAACAGCCCCGAGACAATGTCCCCAAAACCCCTTCCCCAAACCCCCCGAGACAATGTCCCCAAAAACCCCCCGAGACAATGTCCCCAAAACCCCCACCCCCAAAACCCCCCGAGACAATGTTCCCAAAACCCCCCCGTGACAATGTCCCCAAAACCCCCCACGAGACAATGTCCCCAAAACACCCTCCCCAAAACACCCCCGAGACAATGTCCCCAAAACCCCCCCAAGACAATGATCTCAAAACCCCCCCGAGACAATGTCCCCAAAACACCCACCCAAAACTCCCCCGAGACAATGTCCCCAAAACCCCCCGAGACAATGTCCCCAAAACCCCCCGGAGACAATGTCCCCAAAACCCCCCCCGAGACAATGTCCCCAAAACCCCCCCGAGACAATGTCCCGAAAAACCACACCCCCAAAACCCCCCGAGACAATGTTCCCAAAACCCCCCCGAGACAATGTCTCCAAAACCCCCCGAGACAATGTCCCCAAAACACCCACACAAAACCCCCCCGAGACAATGTCCCCAAAACGCCCCCGATAAAATGTCGCCAAAACCCCCCCGAGACAATGTCCCCAAAACCCCCCCGAGACATTGCCACAAGAACCCCTTCGAGACAATGTCCCCAAAACCCCCCCGAGACAATGTCCCCAAAATCCACACCCAAAACCCCCCCGAGACAATGTCCCCAAAACGCCGCCGAGACAATTTCCCCAAAATCCCATCCCCAAAACCCCCCCGAGACAATGTCCCCAAAACCCCCCCGAGACAAAGTCCCCAAAACAGCCCCGAGACAATGTTCCCAAAACCCCTCCCCCAAACCCCCCGAGACAATGTTCCCAAAACACCCCCGAGACAATGTCCCCAAACCCCCCCCCCACCAAAACCCCCCCCGAGACAATGTCCCCAAAACCCCCCCGAGACAATGTCCCCAAAACCCACCCCCCCAAAACCCCCCCGAGACAATGTCCCCAAAAACCCCCGAGACAATGTCCCCAAAACCCCCCGAGACAATGTCCCCAAACCCCCCCCAAAACCCCCCCGAGACGATGTCCCCAAAACCCCCCGAGACAATGTCCCCAAAACCCCCACCCCCAAAACCCACCGAGATAATGTTCCCAAAAGCCCCCCGAGACAATGTCCCCAAAAGCCCCCACAAGACAATGTCCCCAAAACACCCCCCCAAAACACCCCCGAGACGATGTCCCCAAAACCCTGACGAGACAATGTCTCCAAAACCCCCCCGAGACAATGTCCCCAACACACCCACCCAAAACTCCCCCGAGACAATGTCCCCAAAACCCCCCCGAGACAATGTCCCCAAAACCCCCCCGAGGCAATGTCCCCAAACCCCCCCCCCAAAACCCCCCCGAGACAATGTCCCCAAAACCCCCCGAGACAATGTCCCCAAAACCCCCCCGAGACAATGTCCCCAAAATCCCCCCCCCAAACCCCCCCGAGACAATGTCCCCAAAACACCCCCGAGACAATGTCCCCAAAACACCCCACGAGACAATGTCCCCAAAACCCCACCGAGACAATGTCCCCAAAACACTCCCCCCAAAACCCCCCCGAGACAAAGTCCCCAAAACCCCCCCGGGACAATGTCCCCAAAACACCCCCGAGACAATGTCCCCAAAACACCCCACGAGACAATGTCCCCAAAACCCCACCGAGACAATGTCCCCAAAACACTCCCCCAAAACCCCCCCGAGACAAAGTCCCCAAACCCCACCGAGACAATGTCCCCAAAACACCCCCAAGACAATGTCCCCAAAACTCCCCCAAGACAATGTCCCCAAAACCCCCCCCAAAACCCCCCCAAGACAATGTCCCCAAAATCCCCCGGGACAATGTCCCAAAAACACCCCACAAGACAATGTTCCCAAAACAACCCCTCAAAACCCCCCCGAGACAATGTGCCCAATACACCCCCGAGACAATGTCCCCAAAAACCCCCCGAGACAATGTCCCCAAACCCCCCCCAAAACCCCCCCGAGACAATGTCCCAAAAACCCCCCCGAGACAATATCCCCAAAAACCCCCTGAGACAATGTCCCCAAAAGACCCCCCAAAACCCCACAAGACAATGTCCCCAAAACCACCCCGAGACAATGTCCCCAAAACACCCCCGAGACTATGACCCCAAAACCCCTCCCCAAAACCCCCCCGAGACAATGTCCCCAAACCCCCCCCGAGACAATGTCCCCAAAACTCCCCCCCCAAAACCCCCCCGAGACAATGTACCCTAAATCCCCCCGAGACAATGTCCCCAAAACCCCCACCCACACAACCCCCCCGAGACAATGTCCCAGAAACACCCCCGAGACAATGTCCCCAGAACCCCCCGAGACAATGTCCCCAAAATCCACACCCAAAAACCCCCCGAGACAATGTCCCCAAAACCCCGCCGAGACAATTTCCCCAAAATCCCATCCCCAAAACCCCTTCCGAGACAATGTCCCCAAAACCCCCCCGAGACAAAGTCCCCAAAACAGCCCCGAGACAATGTTCCCAAAACCCCTCCCCCAAACCCCCCGAGACAATGTTCCCAAAACACCCCCGAGACAATGTCCCCAAACCCCCCCCCCACCAAAACCCCCCCTGCGACAATGTCCCCAAAACCCCCCCGAGACAATGTCCCCAAAACCCACCCCCCCAAAACCCCCCCGAGACAATGTCCCCAAAACCCCCCCGAGACAATGTCCCCAAACCCCCCCCAAAACCCCCCCGAGACGATGTCCCCAAAACCCCCCCGAGACAATGTCCCCAAAACCCCCACCCCCAAAACCCACCGAGATAATGTTCCCAAAACCCCCCCGAGACAATGTCCCCAAAAGCCGAACACAAGACAATGTCCCCAAAACACCCCCCCAAAACACCCCCGAGACGATGTCCCCAAAACCCTGGCGAGACAATGTCTCCAAAACCCCCCCGAGACAATGTCCCCAAAACACCACACCAAAACTCCCCCGAGACAATGTCCCCAAAACCCCCCCGAGACAATGTCCCCAAAACCCCCCCGAGGCAATGTCCCCAAAAACCCACCCAAAACCCCCCCGAGACAATGTCCCCAAAACCCCCCGAGACAATGTCCCCAAAACTCCCCCGAGACAATGTCCCCAAAATCCCCCCCCCAAACCCCCCCGAGACAATGTCCCCAAAACACCCCCGAGACAATGTCCCCAAAACCCCCCACGAGACAATGTCCCCAAAACCCCCACCGAGACAATGTCCCCAAAACACTCCCCGAAAACACCCCCGAGACAAAGTCCCCAAAACCCCCCCGAGACAATGTCCCCAAAACCACCCCGAGACAATGTCCCCAAAACACCCCCAAAAACCCCCCGAGACAAAGTCCCCAAAACAGCCCCGAGACAATGTCCCCAAAACCCCTTCCCCAAACCCCCCGAGACAATGTCCCCAAAACCCCCCCGAGACAATGTCCCCAAAACCCCCACCCCCAAAACCCCCGAGACAATGTTCCCAAAACCCCCCCCGTGACAATGTCCCCAAAACCCCCCACGAGACAATGTCCCCAAAACACCTCCCCAAAACACCCCCGAGACAATGTCCCCAAAACCCCCCCAAGACAATGATCTCAAACCCCCCCGAGACAATGTCCCCAAAACACCCACCCAAAACTCCCCCGAGACAATGTCCCCAAAACCCCCCGAGACAATGTCCCCAAAACCCCCCGGAGACAATGTCCCCAAAACCCCCCCCGAGACAATGTCCCCAAAACCCCCCGAGACAATGTCCCGAAAAACCACACCCCCAAAACCCCCCGAGACAATGTTCCCAAAACCCCCCCGAGACAATGTCTCCAAAACCCCCCGAGACAATGTCCCCAAAACACCCACACAAAACCCCCCCGAGACAATGTCCCCAAAACGCCCCCGATAAAATGTCGCCAAAACCCCCCCGAGACAATGTCCCCAAAACCCCCCCGAGACATTGCCACAAGAACCCCTTCGAGACAATGTCCCCAAAACCCCCCCGAGACAATGTCCCCAAAATCCACACCCAAAACCCCCCCGAGACAATGTCCCCAAAACGCCGCCGAGACAATTTCCCCAAAATCCCATCCCCAAAACCCCCCCGAGACAATGTCCCCAAAACCCCCCCGAGACAAAGTCCCCAAAACAGCCCCGAGACAATGTTCCCAAAACCCCTCCCCCAAACCCCCCGAGACAATGTTCCCAAAACACCCCCGAGACAATGTCCCCAAACCCCCCCCCCACCAAAACCCCCCCCCGAGACAATGTCCCCAAAACCCCCCCGAGACAATGTCCCCAAAACCCACCCCCCCAAAACCCCCCCGAGACAATGTCCCCAAAAACCCCCGAGACAATGTCCCCAAAACCCCCCGAGACAATGTCCCCAAACCCCCCCCAAAACCCCCCCGAGACGATGTCCCCAAAACCCCCCGAGACAATGTCCCCAAAACCCCCACCCCCAAAACCCACCGAGATAATGTTCCCAAAAGCCCCCCGAGACAATGTCCCCAAAAGCCCCCACAAGACAATGTCCCCAAAACACCCCCCCAAAACACCCCCGAGACGATGTCCCCAAAACCCTGACGAGACAATGTCTCCAAAACCCCCCCGAGACAATGTCCCCAACACACCCACCCAAAACTCCCCCGAGACAATGTCCCCAAAACCCCCCCGAGACAATGTCCCCAAAACCCCCCCGAGGCAATGTCCCCAAACCCCCCCCCCAAAACCCCCCGAGACAATGTCCCCAAAACCCCCCGAGACAATGTCCCCAAAACCCCCCCGAGACAATGTCCCCAAAATCCCCCCCCCAAACCCCCCCGAGACAATGTCCCCAAAACACCCCCGAGACAATGTCCCCAAAACACCCCACGAGACAATGTCCCCAAAACCCCACCGAGACAATGTCCCCAAAACACTCCCCCAAAACCCCCCCGAGACAAAGTCCCCAAAACCCCCCCGGGACAATGTCCCCAAAACACCCCCGAGACAATGTCCCCAAAACACCCCACGAGACAATGTCCCAAAACCCCACCGAGACAATGTCCCCAAAACACTCCCCCAAAACCCCCCCGAGACAAAGTCCCCAAACCCCACCGAGACAATGTCCCCAAAACACCCCCCAAAACCCCCCCGAGACAAAGTCCCCAAAACAGCCCCCGAGACAATGTCCCCAAAATCCCTCCCCCAAACCCCCCGAGACAATGTTCCCAAAACACCCCCGAGACAATGTCCCCAACCACCCCCTACCAAAACACCCCCCGAGACAATGTCCCCAAAACCCCACCGAGACAATGTCCCCAAAACCCACACCCCCAAAACCCCCCCGAGACAATGTCCCCAAAACCCCCCCGAGACAATGTCCCCAAAACCCCCACCCCCAAAACCCCCCGAGACAATGTTCCCAAAACCCCCCCGCGACAATGTCCCCAAAACCCCCCACGAGACAATGTCCCCAAAACAACCCCCCCAAAACCCCCCCGAGACAAAGTCCCCAAAACAGCCCCGAGACAATGTCCCCAAAACCCCTTCCCCAAACCCCCCGAGACAATGTCCCCAAAACCCCCCCGAGACAATGTCCCCAAAACCCCCACCCCCAAAACCCCCCGAGGCAATGTTCCCAAAACCCCCCCAAGACAATGATCTCAAAACCCCCCCGAGACAATGTCCCCAAAACACCCACCCAAAACTCCCCCGAGACAATGTCCCCAAAACCCCCCGAGACAATGTCCCCAAAACCCCCCGGAGACAATGTCCCCAAAACCCCCCCCGAGACAATGTCCCAAAACCCCCCCGAGACAATGTCCCGAAAAACCACACCCCCAAAACCCCCCGAGACAATGTTCCCAAAACCCCCCCGAGACAATGTCTCCAAAACCCCCCGAGACAATGTCCCCAAAACACCCACACAAAACCCACCCGAGACAATGTCCCCAAAACGCCCCGATAAAATGTCGCCAAAACCCCCCCGAGACAATGTCCCCAAAATCCACCCCCAAACCCCCCCGAGACATTGCCACAAGAACCCCTTCGAGACAATGTCCCCAAAACGCCCCCGAGACAATGTCCCCAAAATCCACACCCAAAACCCCCCGAGACAATGTCCCCAAAACGCCGCCGAGACAATTTCCCCAAAATCCCATCCCCAAAACCCCCCCGAGACAATGTCCCCAAAAGCCCCCCGAGACAAAGTCCCCAAAACAGCCCCGAGACAATGTTCCCAAAACCCCTCCCCCAAACCCCCCGAGACAATGTTCCCAAAACACCCCCGAGACAATGTCCCCAAACCCCCCCCCACCAAAACCCCCCCCGAGACAATGTCCCCAAAACCCCCCCGAGACAATGTCCCCAAAACCCACCCCCCCAAAACCCCCCCGAGACAATGTCCCCAAAAACCCCCGAGACAATGTCCCCAAAACCCCCCGAGACAATGTCCCCAAACCCCCCCCAAAACCCCCCCGAGACGATGTCCCCAAAACCCCCCGAGACAATGTCCCCAAAACCCCCACCCCCAAAACCCACCGAGATAATGTTCCCAAAAGCCCCCCGAGACAATGTCCCCAAAAGCCCCCACAAGACAATGTCCCCAAAACACCCCCCCAAAACACCCCCGAGACGATGTCCCCAAAACCCTGACGAGACAATGTCTCCAAAACCCCCCCGAGACAATGTCCCCAAAACACCCACCCAAAACTCCCCCGAGACAATGTCCCCAAAACCCCCCCGAGACAATGTCCCCAAAACCCCCCCGAGGCAATGTCCCCAAAACCCCCCCCCAAAACCCCCCCGAGACAATGTCCCCAAAACCCCCCGAGACAATGTCCCCAAAAACCCCCCCGAGACAATGTCCCCAAAATCCCCCCCCCAAACACCCCCGAGACAATGTCCCCAAAACACCCCCGAGACAATGTCCCCAAAACACCCCACGAGACAATGTCCCCAAAACCCCACCGAGACAATGTCCCCAAAACACTCCCCCAAAACCCCCCCGAGACAAAGGTCCCCAAAACCCCCCCGGGACAATGTCCCCAAAACACCCCCGAGACAATGTCCCCAAAACACCCCACCGAGACAATGTCCCCAAAACACCCCCCAAAACCCCCCCGAGACAAAGTCCCCAAAACAGCCCCGAGACAATGTCCCCAAAATCCCTCCCCCAAACCCCCCGAGACAATGTTCCCAAAACACCCCCGAGACAATGTCCCCAACCACCCCCCACCAAAACCCCCCCCGAGACAATGTCCCCAAAACCCCACCGAGACAATGTCCCCAAAACCCACACCCCCAAAACCCCCCCGAGACAATGTCCCCAAAACCCCCCCGAGACAATGTCCCCAAAACCCCCACCCCCAAAACCCCCCGAGACAATGTTCCCAAAACCCCCCCGCGACAATGTCCCCAAAACCCCCCACGAGACAATGTCCCCAAAACAACCCCCCAAAACACCCCCGAGACAATGTTCCCAAAACCCCCCCGAGACAATGTCCCCAAAACCCCCCACAAGACAATGTCCCCAAAACACCCCCGAGACGATGTCCCCAAAACCCTCCCGAGAAAATGTCTCCAAAACCCCCCGAGACAATGTCCCCAAAACACCCACACAAAACCCCCCCGAGACAATGTCCCCAAAACGCCCCCGATAAAATGTCGCCAATACCCCCCCGAGACAATGTCCCCAAAATCCACCCCCCAAACCCCCCCCGAGACATTGTCCCCAGAACCCCTTCGAGACAATGTCCCCAAAACACCCCCGAGACAATGTCCCCAAAATCCCCCCCCAAACCCCCCGAGACATTGTCCCCAGAACCCCTTCGAGACAATGTCCCCAAAACCCCCCGAGACAATGTCCCCAAAACGCCCCCCAAATCCTCACCGAGACAATGTTCCCAAAACCCCTCTGAGACAATGTCCCCAAACCCCCGCGCCAGAAACCGCCCGAGACAATGTCCCCAAAACCCCCCCCCGAGACAATGTCCCCAAATCCCCCCCCCAAAACACCCCCGAGACAATGTCCCCAAAACCTCCCCGAGACAATGTCCCCAAAACCCCCCCGAGACAATGTCCCCAAAACCCCCCCAAGACAACGTCCCCAAACCCCCCCAAGACAATGTCCCCAAAACCCCCCCGAGACAATGTCCCCAAAAACCCCACCCCCAAAAACCCCGAGACAATGTCCCCAAAACCCCCCACGAGACAATGTCCCCAAAACACCCCCCCCAAAACACCCCCGAGACAATGTCCCCAAAACCCCCCCGAGACAATGTCCTCAAAACCCCCCCGAGACAATGTCCCCAAAACGCCCACCCAAAACTCCCCGAGACAATGTCCCCAAAACCCCCCCGAGACAATGTCAACAAAAACCCCCCGAGACAACGTCCCCCAAAACCCCCCCGAGACAATGTCCCCAAAAACCCCGGGACAATGTCCCCAATACCCCCCCCCCAAAACCCCCCCAAGACAATGTCCCCAAAACACCCCCGAGACAATGTCCCCAAAACCCTCCCGAGACAATGTCCCCAAACAACCCACCCCAAAACCCCCCCGAGACAATGTCCCCAAAACGCCCCCGAGACAATGTCGCCAAAACCCCCCCCGAGACACTGTCCCCAAAATCCCCCACCAAACCCCCCCAAGACATTGTCCCCAGAACCCCTTCGAGACAATGTCGCCAAAAACCCCCGAGACAATGTCCCCAAAACCCCCCCCAAATCCCCCCCGAGACAATGTTCCCAAAGCCCCCCCGAGACAATGTCCCCAAAACCCCCCCACAAAAAACCCCCGAGACAATGTCCCCAAAACCCCCCCCGAGTCAATGTCCCCAAAACCACCCCCCAAAAGACCCCCGAGACAATGTCCCCAAAAACCCCCGGGACACTGTCCCCAAAACCCCCCC